>PVJH01008470.1:0-58419 GCA_004026705.1 Nesogale talazaci | reverse complement strand
ACTCACATTATAGGTAAGGGAACTATCAGGGTCCCATGAAAGGAGACAAGACCCCAGACTCCTGGATGTGGCTAAATAGGTCAGGCTAGAGATCATTAATATCAGCATGTGAATCCGCCCACAGGCTTCAAAGGAAGGGAGCCATCATCCTAACAGCAGGGGTTAGCTATGTAGTGAGATAACACAAAAGCCTTAGATAACTAGGAGTTTCAGGGAGAATGGCTAACTCAATCTTCATAACAAATACTGGTAAACAGTTTGCCTAATTGTGGCAGTCATGTGCTTATGTTAATTTTATGATTGAAATGTAGGGGTGGAGTCTAGCCTGTTAATCTGGAGATAGTCATTGAGTAGCCAATGAGGCCTCTATTGGGCATGGCTTTCTCCTGAGACTTCTGGGAAATCTTGTGATATTTCCCTGCTAACGAGGAGAAGCTATCTTCCCTAGTTGTTGGGAGTTAGTTTGAGAGTCGATGAATCATGGAACAGACAAGATGGCAGCCTCCAAGAAGTTGGAGGAGCCGATGGAGAAACCACACGGCTTTGCCCTGATGAAGACAGACCTCTGAAGCTGGAGTGGCATGCTGTTGATGGATCTGAGCCCTGGAAGTGAAGAGCCATGGGGAGACCCCTGTCAGCGCCGGAATTCTGCACCCACTGACCTGTGACTTCGTGAGTCGGAAGGAGACTTTATAGACTGATTTCGGGCATATGGATTAATATTGGATCTATGACTTTGAACTGGACTGGGTTGGGATGCCTTCTGAGTGTCACATTCCTTTTGTACATAAACCCTTTCCTTATATCGATATGTGTGTCCTTGAATTTGTTCCTCTAGTCTACCCAGGCTAACACACTAATATTTGGAGTATAATAATCGTGGAAAAGTTCTGTCTTCATCTGACACATGAGGAACTCAAAAGGTCTTTAAAAATACCAAAAAAGTAGGGACCAAAGTGGATAGCACAAGAAACTCAGAAGCATGTTCTTGAACAGGGAGTGGCTAAAGAAAATGGATGAAATAGTGACGGAGAAGAGCTGAGCAGAAAATCTCAGCAGGCGGCTCAAGAAGATGAAGTGAAGCATTAAGATAAAATGGACATAGACGTGGAGATGGAAAGTCAAGGAAGAATAATGCACTGGACTCAGCGTATCTCAAACCAAATGAAGCAGGGGCAACATCCAAGCACCGAGAGGCAGTATTGAAGGATCCTGTAGCAAACTAGTGAAAGAGGCAGGGCATAGCGAAAGAAGATGGAAAGAATGACATCCAGCCACTTTGAGAGGTATCATTGGATCAAGAACTAATGATAGTGAGAAAAGCCAAAGCTTCACTGAGGCCACTAGATAAAGGCCCTCTCACTCCCTCCCTCACTGCCACCGAGGCGAGGCCAACTCACAGTGACCTGACAGGACAGGCTAGACTCACTGTTGCGGATTTCTAAGGCTCTGACTCTGTAGAGGAGTAGAAAGCCTTGCCTTTCTCTCTTGAAGCAGATGGTAGTTTCTAACTGCTGACCTTGTCAATCACAGCCCACTCCGGCTCCTGGCAGATAGAGATAAATCTCCAAACACCAATGTGTCCTAAGATGATGCAGGCCTACAAGCACTCCCTTGTCTATACCAAGACCTAACCCACCAACTGTGTCGTGAATATTACATGGCAAGTACATTATTGCTGAAGATATTGTCAAAAATGTTTCAGCGTTCATTAATGGAGACTATCACCTGCTGACATCAGATGAATATTGGACTCCTTGTGTTTTGACTGTATGGATCAGAGCAAACTGTGGATAGCATCAAGAATGGGAATTTCAAAGCATTCTGAGGTGCTCATGCACAGGCTATACCTAGACCAAACAGAATAAGGGAACAGTGCATGGTTGACAATGAGGAAGGTGTGCATCAGGGTGGCAGCTTTTTGCCATGCTTCCTTGAGCTGGACAGTGAGTAAATAATGCCAGAATCTGGGCTCTGCAAAGAGGAACGTGACCTGCTCTGACTGAGTATCTACAGGGGAAGTTGACTCACAGCCCCCAGGACTAACGTAACTCCCCTTCATCACTGCAACCTATGCATAAACTCTCCCCCTTTCCCAGCTTGGACTCAGAAAAGGTTCACACCACCAGCAGCAGGCTGGCAGGGCAGGGGTTATTGCCATCCTCATTCCACAGACAGAGAAACACGCCCAGGGTTGCTGCCTAGTGAAGAAACAATAGGGGCAGCCCTTACACAGGTCTTCTGACTCCAAACTTCATCATGTCCCCAAGCTGCCATATCTCCTTTTCTTTCACTCATGGCTGCATGTGCTGGAAGACAGTCTGAGGACGTGGGCGAGAGTGATTTTCATCCTTGTCATGTGGCCTACGTGTCCCTGAGTGGTGCAAATGATTTCTACTTGGCTGTTCATCCAAAGGTAGGTGGTTTGAATCCACCCCAAAGTGCCATGAGTCTTGACAATCCACTTCTGTAGGCACCAGCCATCAAAACCCATATGAAGAACAATTCTACACACACACACACACACACACACACACACACACAGAGCCATGACTCAGAATGGCTCCATGTTTAAAGTTTTGAGTCTTGGTCTCTGCTCATGTGCTTCATCAACCAAAAAGCCATCCTTTCATTTAACTTGCTCAAAAAAAAAAAAAACCCTACTGTGTGTGTGTGTTTTCCAGATTCCAATCATGAGAGTCCCCGGATGGACTAGAATGTATGATCTTCAGTCCAAATAAGACGGCTCACCAACTGTTTCTATGGCCCTGGCTGTGTGCCTTCTCCAACCCAGGTCTCACCAGAGCTGCCAGAGTTTGCCTGTAGCCCTTTCTGGGTGTTTGGTAGCCACCCCCACCCTACTCCCCTCTCCAATGGAGTAAAGCACATTGCGCTGGTGTCTCAGCTCTTCACCCTGAAACCCCTTCTTCTCCAAACAGAGGTCTATTTGTGTCACGGGAACTTCTGAGAAGGTCTGTATTCGTGCTCTGCCATCTCTGGTCTTTGGCGGGCAGTGAGCCACGAGGCCACTCCCTATTGTCACGAGGGGCATGATCAATAATTACTCAATGCTCTGACATTTCAAATGCTCGGTTTATTCACTGCAAACACACACCAAACAATCTAATAATCCTCATGTTAACCTATACTCAAATATCAGAACATGGGGCAACACGCTACATGATTATTTCAGCATCACAGCGCCAGTAAGCACTGCCTTCCTCGGAGGACTCAACCGGGAGAGTTGGAGAGAGAGCAGGAGTTGATGTCTCCCGGGTTCCTACCTCTGGAAAATCAGTGTCTCTACACGGGCTTGTATCAGCAGTTCGACAGCCCTTTGATATCATCCTGAAAATTCTGCAGCGTTCAGTAAAGTCTTTTCAGGGTTCCCCAGATTGTCTGGGGTAGCTCTTCAGACCATCTGTCTGTTCTTGCTGGGCCATATCTGCTGTGTTCATTTTTCTTTCAAAATGAAGTCTCTTGCGTTCTCTTCTTGCAAGGCAGTTCTGTGATGCTCTCATCATGGAAGTCGCGGCAGTATTATCCGCAGCCTCTGCGGCACAGCTCCCCATTCTGCCTCTTCTCGCCACCGTGCACTTGTTGGTCCTCCAGCCTCAGTGCTTGGCACCTTGTCCTCAGTGGTCAAGCCTCAGAGCAGCCCCTTCGGACCGGCTGCTCAGTTTACCTCCATGCTTGCTCCTCAGCCATCTTCTTGCGTCTCTCCAGAGCCCCACACTACTGCTGGCCCAGTGGTTAGGCATTGGGTTACTGGCTGCAAGACCAGCAGTTTGAAAGCACCAGGCACTCTGCATAGAGAGACAGGGCTTTCTATCTTCATGGGTCACTGTGAGTTGGCATGGACTTGATCGCAGGGAACTGGGTTAGAACCCCAGGGCTGAGCAACCGGACAGCCAGCACCACCCTCTTACCCCTCATGCCCAGCCCAGATTTCTGACTGCGCTTCTTCGTGCTGGCTCTCTGAGCTTCAACTGTTTGAGCAGGGGGCGTTGTTGAAGCCCTCTGGGAAGTCCTCTTAATTGGCATCTTCCGTTCTTTTCTCCCAGTTCACAGGTTTTTCCCAGGCACTGGACTATAAGCTATAACACCTTGCTGGACCCATGTAGTTCTTCAATCTTTCTTCTAAGTGCAGGAAGGTGTCTGGGGTCATGAAGTATGGAGTAAGGGGCTCCAAGAAAGGAGTGCTGCACTATTGTAATGGTCCAGGGAAGAAGTAATCCAGCCTGAGCACTGTTGGTTCTCACTGTGAACCTATCCTAAATACTTTAGCACACAAGGAAACTTTTCGTCTCCATTCTCAGAGCTCACGTCTAGAGAGGGACGCCGTCATCAAGCGTGGTCTTAAGCTTCTCAAAAGACATCATAGAGTCTAGTCCCATGCTGCCTGACCCTGGGACTTTATTTCCAAGGGGATTGGCAGGACTGCGAACCAATCAGAGGCCAGGAATCCTGACGAGCAAGCAGTTAGTGGCAGTTGAGCCTGACTTGAGGAAAGTCATTCTCTGGAGAGGAAGGGGTGGAAGTTCCAGTAAGCGAGCCCCCTCCTCCCGTGGGCAGAGTGCGGGCCCAGCAGGCATGCGAGTGCGCTGAAGCTGCTGCTGAAAGCGAAGTCCTTCTCCAAACTCTGCGGCTGGGTCCCAGGAGACTGGCTTTACAGCTCCAGATCTGGCCCTGCTGAGACACTTGTGTGCGGGGCGCCCGCTGTGGTAGGTTAAACAGGCAGGCAAGGGCAGGCAAGCACTTGAGCCTTCGCTACCAGCTCCTGTACAGGCGACGTCACAGCGCTCAGAGACAAGGAGCCCAGGAAGCAATGGACAGGAGGCTTCAGCTTGGAGAAAGAGAGCACAGGAACGCTTTGCCACATCTGGTAAGGGGATTGAATTAGGAACCAGAAGCGCTGGTGACCACGCTGCCACTTACAGAACCAGGTGACTTCGAGCAAGTTCCCTACCGTTTGTAAACTAGGGGCCCCTTTCCATCAGAAACAGAGCCCATTCCAGCTCTCGGCACCGACTAGAATGGCCACGGTGGGTTTCTGAGGGGGCCAATCTTGGTATGAGCGGAAAGTCTCATCTTTGACCCTCACTGCGGCTGGTGGGCTTGAACTGCTGACCTCGCTTAACCCATAACACGACCAGGGCTCCTCCTAATCAAATAGAAGAGGGATTTGTAACTCAAATCAGGTGGAGGGAGGGAAGCATTCAGACAAAATGCCTCCAAGGGAAGTTGAGTGTGCCTGAAGTCTTGAAAGAGGAGTCACTGAGAGTCAGGCATGGGGAAGGGAACCCCTCTACTGGGGGGCCTTGGTCTGTGACCTGGAAGAGAGGGCCATGGAAGAAGACACTGAGGAAAGATTACATGCTGGTCAAGAGGCTCTGTCTGTTTTTCTGAGGACCTGGACTTTCTCCTCCAAGCGGTGGCAGGTGAGGGTGGGACATAGGCAATACTCTCGTTGTGTCTGCCGCCATGCTCCACTGTGACTGACAGAGGAGAGCCAGGATGAGCCTGCGAGGGGCTCCTGTTGGCTTGGTGGAGTTTGAAGGGCTGGTGGCATGTCCACAGGCAGGTGTCCGGATGGGAGCTGGCTATGAGGTCCAGTGCTGAGGGGCAGCATCAGGGCAGGAATCCTGAGCTGCCAGCAGCAGTGTGATGGGACTGTGGACGGCTCTAGGGTGGACAGCTCCACTCAGGGGAGCTGGATCACACCTATGGGCAGAGTTGCTTGTGACCTAAACCTCTGTATCGATTGTAACATTTTATCATTGTTCAGCCAGGTCATCCCTGTGAAGTGAGCCATACATTCCAAAAATGCTTAATGACAAGAAGCCAGAGGGGAAGTACAAGAGTGTAGGAAGGAAGTCTCAGGTCTTCCCCTCGTGCTGCTGCTTACTGGTCAGCTGTGACGGGCGTGGTGCCCAAAGAAGCTAGTGTGAGGGCGCTTTTAAGGCCCCCCACTGGAGGAGAGCCCAGGGTTCATAGTGA
This sequence comes from Nesogale talazaci, assembly GCA_004026705.1. Lineage (NCBI taxonomy): Eukaryota > Metazoa > Chordata > Mammalia > Afrosoricida > Tenrecidae > Nesogale > Nesogale talazaci. The sequence continues at coordinate 52,419 of PVJH01008470.1, read as the reverse complement.
TAAAGCTTTGTGAAATGAGGCCCAAGAGAGTCACATGTTTACTGATCTGTACGGAGAAGCAGGAACTGAAGGTGGGGTGGGGTTGAGGGAAAACTTCCCTGAGCATGTCCAACTCTCAAGCTGAAGAATCTAGCTGGGAATGCAGAAGCCTAAGGTGCACACAGGCACCAACGGTGCCTGTCCTCAGCCCTTAACAGGTATCAGAAGAGCACATGCCGGAGGCCAGTTGCCCTAAAAAGTTCACCCCAAAGCTTCACTGATCTTTATCAGGCCATGGTGCTCTCTGGCACAGTTTGTTACACGGAGCCCAGCACCTTGTCCGTCTTGGCTGTGCTTGGCAACATTTCTAAGGGGAGCCACCCTTCCTAGAATTCCAGGTCACCATGGCTCAGAGACTTCAAACTGTCCTATGCTTCTTTCCCCTTATTTTTTAGTTTTTTAAAAAAATTTTATTTTAAAGACGAAATTGAAAACTGGGTTGTTGGTTTTGTTTTTTTCCAGGGGTGGAGATGGGGGGGGGGCGGTTATTACAAGGAGGAGAAAGGAGGGGCAACTCTCTGTAGATGAAAATTATTTTTCAAAAGGTCAATCGAGGGGATTGTGTGTTCAAGTTCCCAAATAAAGCAGCAGGCTCTTGTCTTCCAGCCTCGGCCCCTTTCCCAGAGGGGCTCATTTGTTGCTGGTCATTTTCAGTTCTTGTAGTGACAGCCTCCACCAGCACCACCACCCCCTGTCCCTGCCCCCCTTTCAACCCCCTGCCCATAGGCTTAACTCCTTCAGACGTGGTCTTACTGACTTACACGGGCCGATGAGGATCTAGCGGATTCTCCCAGGACATTGTATGCCTTTGGGGTCACACTTGTCCTCTGCCACTCGTCTCTAATCTCATCCATTTTCAGTTTGCTGCACAGTCTGATTCTGACTCCCCAACGTGTGGGTTTGCGGGGAGAGCGTGGCAGTGCAGGGCCGAGGTTCCTGGAATCTGAGCTTTGCCATTCTTTGAGAGGGAAAGCTAGACACTTCCTGCCATCCCAGCCCCCGCAAAGGTCCCGAAGGCTTGGGTCGCCGTTCACCTGGAAGCCCTCATTGCCCCGGCTTTGCAGGATTCTGTTGTTAGCTGCCCTGCGGCTGTTTCCAATGCTGCGATCCTGGGTCCTGACGGGGCACCCTGCCAGCCCTGTGCCCTCTGCACCACTCTTGCTCTGGTCTTCTTTGGCACACTCACTTGGGAGCTGTGCCTTCTAGGGGGACCACACTTTTCAGGCAGCTCTGACTTTCTTGATTCCCTAACAAGCCCTCATTGGGGTTCACTTGACAGCACCCGGTTTGTTTCCTGCGTGTATGTTTGCATAGCAAGTGTGCACGTGGTGGGTTCTTTTCTAAGAGCTTTACACACCTGCGCTTGGTGAATGTTTTATAACGACCCAGAGAGAGGGTCCTCTTGTTGTCGCCTCTTGGTAGGTGAGAAAAGAGCACAGAGACATGGCGTGGCCTCCTCAGGTCAGACGGCAGGTGAGTGGCAGGACAGACATTCAGACGTGGGCAACCCGACTCTGGGAATCTTCGTAGTCCTGCAACAGGCTGCTCCCGCCAGGTGCTTTCCTCTTCTGTAGGTCCTCGTTATTTTCCTCCATCCCATGCATTTCATACCGTATGATCTCTCATCTTGCCGACCCCTCGACTTCCTGTGGAGTGCCTCTCTCCTTCACGGGAGTGGTCTCCTCCTGCTTACTCTCCTGTTGTGCAGCAGGCCAGTCCTCACTCCTTACCTGGGCTCTCATCCCCCTCCTTTCGGTCTACTCATGTTACCGGTGTAATCTTTTAGCTAATTTTCCCAGGAGAGAAAGGGACATACCGAGTTCGTATTTGAGACCGTGTCACCAGATGCAGTCTAAGGATGTGGATGGCCTCCATCACAATGTACAACCATTCTGATGCTCCCTTTCTGAGCTGGCCCTCCCTCGCTCACATAGACCCGGGAGCCCCCTACACTTCCTCTCTGCCCTCTCACCTTACTGAGGTCAGTTGGGTCCTAAGTACCTGTCAAAGAAGCACTACATTCAGGGCAGACTGTGTTTCCTGGGCAAGCTAGTCTAGAAGACTTGAAAACATCTTCAGGGGATCTTTCTGAGGTCAAGTGTACAGATTACCTCGGGGCAATCGTTATAGGGGTTCATCTACACTCCACTGCTCCAGGGTCTATGATACTCTGAAATTATATTCTCCATTTCACTTCTCTATCATCAGATTTTTTTTGATTGATTCTTTGGTTAAAGATTCCATTGAAGATTTCACTTCCATTAAAGTGCCCAGGAATGGTAGCCAGGCACTCCCCAGTTATTCAGGCATCCTGGTAAAGTAGGCAGCTAGCTGTTCCTGGAGGCGATCTCACATGCTTAGTTGTTCTCAGTGGAAGAGAGGCCAACAGTTCAGCCAGGGGTGGCCTCTTGGAAGCATTGAAGGCCGCAGGCTTGCACAGGAAACGCAGACCAGAAGCACTCAGCACAGGATTAGATCAATTATCTGGGCTGTCCCATGAAATCACGACCCTAGGTACCTGCTCCCAGAAACTAAACCCCATGAGGTATTTGGATCAGCTACTCTTGTTTTTCAGTCATCCTTATAAATATGCATCATCTATCAAATAGCTCTTTATAATTTTACTTTTTCCAAGTGTGCAACTTAATGATGGTAATTAATAAGTTGTGCAATCCTACTCTTCCCCCTCCTCCCTGACCTCTGGTAACCACAAACACATTTTGACCTCTCTACATTTGCCTTTTAATTCTGTGACTTTGAACATTTGCCTTTTGGTATCTCTCTATTTGTCTTTATCCTGTCATCTGTCTACCTAGCTGTGATCAATCATACAATGTCCTTTTATGATTGACTTAATCTCCAGTCTAATGTCTTCAAGCTCCATCCATACTATCTATGCCTGTAGCAAGTCTTCAAGTCAACCGGCAGAATAGTCTTCCATTGATGTATGTGCTGATACCAAACTGGACTGGAACGTTTCACTGAGGCTTCCTATACTTAGCTCCCCTTTTGTTTGTGTCATGTAATTCTGTTAGAGTATCAGGGATGAACCAACAAGCCTTGGCTGTTTCCTCTTAGAAGTTCAAATGACCCCCATCTCCATCAGCAGGGAAGAACCAGCCAAGCAGTTCCTGCAGCTGGGATACAGCTGGGTTCCTTCAAGCAGAGAGACCATTCGAGAGCCTCATAAGCCACACTGTGAGACCCCTTCCCTTAAGCCTCCTTGTAAAATACCCTTAACCTGTGACGAAGCAGATTTTGCTGGACAGAATCCACTCTGCCTCCCTCCCTGGGTGCTGGGATTCCAGAACTACTCTCCCTAGCCCTTCTCACTTTCCCTCTTGCAAGTGGTTTACTGGAGACACCTGCACGAATCATTCACCCTGTGTGAACGGTATCATTCTTTATCTGAGCTTCTGCTGAGGGGCCTGTAGTTTGCGTTCATTGTTTGTCTACTTGAAGAGTGCTGCAAGAAGCCCTGGTACTCAGGTCTCTTTGTGAGTCTCTTCTCTAAGTATTCTGGGTACGTCCCCAGGAGTGGAATTGCTGGGTCACATGGCAGTTCTATTGATGAAATTTTGAGCAACTGCAACACTGTTTTGCACAACGACGGCACCATTGGGCATTCAGGAGATACATTTAGGGACGGTCGCCTATGTGAATAGCCTCCTCATTTGGACCTCACATTTGGTTTGGCTGGATTTAGAATCTGAGAATTTCATTTTCGTAGAATTTTATGCACATTGTTCCATGCACTTTCAACAAGGTTCCAGTCTAGTTTTTTGCTCTCTTCCAAGTAGCCTGTTTTATTTTTATTTTTTAAGGGCAACTGATCGATTGGTTTTCCTTGTGAAGTCTCTGCTTTATTTATTGACTTTTCCAATCAGCACACTTTTAAGCTCATCCGTTCACCTGCTGCTTGCAGGTTCTCCTCTTCACAGAGATGGGCCTAGTGGTGGGTAAGGGTTCGTTCATTCTGCTCTCAGCACTTGGGTCTCCTGGAAGATCATAAAATGCCCAAGTCCAGTGGCCCCAGAGTCGGTCTAACTCAAGGTCACCATTGCCTTGCAGAGGAGAACTCTGGCCCACAGAGTTTTTCCTGACAGTGACCTCAAGGAACAGATTTTCTTTGTGGGCCCCTCTGGGGAGGCTCACACTGCTAATTTTACAGCCACACTTAACCCACTCTAGCAATATCAGAAAGAACCACGGTGGCCTCGGGGCTACCAAGTGAGCTGCTTATGGCAACATCAATGGTTCAAACACCCTGCTGCTCTGCAGGACCCAGACGAGGATGTCCACTCCTGTTAAGACTTAAAGGCTTGGGCGTACAAAAGGCCAAGTCTGCTCTCTCGCAAGGTCACTCACTGTGAGTGGGACCTGACCCGTGGCATTACCTCCGTTTCCATGTGTTTCTGTTTGTCTCTTTGTTTTGTTTCTGTGAGTAGCAGTGCATGGGATATTTCAGCAAGGGAAAAGAAACTTGAAAACAACTCTTAAGCTTAGCCAAAAGGCTGAGAAGCGATGGAGAAACTTGAAAACAAAAGGATGATGAAGAAGAAAGAAAACAAAAGGATGGTGACTAAAAATCTTTCCAATTTGCTTCCATGTTCATATATATGTGTGTGTGTGTGTGTGTGTGTGTGTGTGTGTGTGTACACACATCACACACCGTATATACTTGAGGATACACTGACCTGACTATTTGCCAAGGCGCCTAATTTTACCCCAAAAACTGCATTAAAAATGGGCTGAAAGCACTCGGCTTATACCAGAGTATATATAATATGTTTGTGTGTGTCCCCCAAAGGCATCTCGTGTTTCTTCATTGCTCTTGCATTTTTAAAGTGCTAGATTTGCTGGAAGCTGAATGGAAAGGCATATTTGCATGGCCCACCTCTCTCAAGTTCCTGGATTTTCTTCCTTGTCTAGCATTTTGGTAGATGGATTGTACAGAGCGCTGGTGGCATGCGGTGTGTTCTTATCCAGAAATGCTCTGTTGTAGCGGTTACTCTGGTAGCAGGAGTCGTTCCCACCCGGCCCTGTAAGGCTGGTCTAGCACGGTCTGCTGTGCTGGAAGTCACTCGCGCCTCCAGCTGCAACAATTATGCACTCAACAGAAACCTTATGGGAAACAGTCATTGTTGCTCATCAAACACATAGACTTTATAGAGAGTTACTCTGACCCCTCATCCCTAATCCTGCCTGTCTCGCTCCCCAGTGGACATCTTGTTCTGATTTTTTGTGCCCTCTCCCCCTTTTGCTGGAGACTTGTTGACCTGGCAGATCATGACCTCTTTGAGGATGGGGACATTTCTTCATTGTTCCCCCACCCCTTGTTCCTGGGACACAGTAAACACCCAAAACTGGCACAGGGCATCCACAAGGGCAGCCTTGGGTACCTGCCCTCTGCTTCAGGTATGGCGAGAACACGGACACCTTTAGTGGGTGGGCATGCCTGGTTAGCTTACTATGACATGATAGGTGACTTTTGTTACCATCTATGTTTTACAGCCAAGCATTATGATGCATGATGTGATATTTAAGATTTCTCCAGAAATGTATTCATGGAACACCTACTAAGTACTACTGCCAGGGTGGGAGTGGGGGTGGCTGTACGATAATCCAACACAGTGGAGAATTTTAACGATAGGGATTATTTTGAATAGAAAGCATATGGAGCCATGAAAGCACAGGACAGGAATATCTGACATCCTTGGGGGTAGAGGTTGGTGATGATTGAACTGAGCTTGGAGAAGGAGTGAGAATGAGAGAAGGCAGGTGTTCATGTCATGTGGGCAATGTGTACGAAGGCCTTGTGGTGAGAGGAGACGGGGCAAGTCTAACTAAATTTTAAAATCCCACAAATGGAGGGATGCCTTTGAACCACTGACCCAGAATGGGCAGCCCAGAGACCCACCATGGCACCAGGATGCTTCTGAGGCTCTACGTGAACCCAAAGTCAATTGGCTCCCTCCCCTGGAGCCAATTCTGACTCTAGGACCCTCTACATACAAGCTGCAGGCTCCTCTTCACCATTGACTCTCCGGGACACCGTCTCCCCTGCCCCACACTGTTTTGTTGTTGACTCCTGCCGGGCAAACACCCTCTGTTACTACACTTGGAGTTTGGTTTGGCTTGTCCTTTCATGCTGGCCGTCCCCTCCAGAAGCTGATGGGGACAGACCGTACTGAATGCAGATTTGCCAGATTGGGGGGTGTGGCTCATCTGCAGGGAAGACCAGGAAGAGTGATGACTTCCTTTGTTTAAGGCCAACATCATCAGTGCTGTGTGATGTCTGACCTCGGGGCGGGGAAGCTGGGCAGCAGTGTGATCTTATTCTACCATGTAAACAAGAACCCTGTGCACTACCAAGGTGACTTTAACCCTAATAAGGGTTGGTGCCCTGGAGCCAACTTCAAAGACTTCAATTTACCAAGAAAGGAGAGGTTTGATCAGCAGGTGACAGCCACAAGGATTCTGACAGCAACCACAGGCTGCAGAATGCCCCTCCAGCTCAGAATACCTAGGCTTCATAGACTTTGGCCCTGGGGTGCATGCTCTCGGGGGAGTCCCAGACTTCCCCAGGAACTTTGCATTACTCAAGCCACAAACTATGTTCACATAAGGTAAACACGTCAGCCAGGACAGTTAGGTAAGGCGTAAGAGTAGTATTAGTTAGGTAGCAGCAATCTCCTTCTGTGTCAGAATGCCCCTCAGGACAGAGTTGTCTAAATGGTCTTCCAGACCAAATGATCCAGATGATTGCACACAGATATGTGTCTCTGAGCAACACAGAAAGTTATCAAGACCCAAAGAGGCTGGGGGTGAGGAGCCTGACAAGCTCGGCATGAGTTAGGCATGTTGCAGACAGGGAGCACGTCCAGGTTCAGAGTGGATGAACACTCCGTTCTAAGTGACAGGCTGCCATCCTCGTAGATATTGTACATTGGTTGGTGGGTATATTATGGAGCCTTGGAGGACTGAGGAAGCACCAGACGGCTAACCACAGGGTGGGTGGTTCAAACCCATCAGCCACTCCACTGGAGAAAGATGAGGTTAGCTGTCCCTGTAAAGATTCCCAGCCTCAGGAAGGCTTCTGTGAGCTATACTCAAAGGCAGCCGGTATGCTGGTTTGCTTGCTTGGTGTGTTCACTTCTGAAGAGGAGAATCACAATTTATTTATGTTTCACTTTTCACAATTTTAAAAGCAAGTAAAAGATTTTTATTAGCAAGTACATATTTTTTTTCAGTCAAATCTGGTAAGACAGTGGTGACACGATCTACTGAAACTCTAGAAGTTTTGCAAATATTTCAGGGGCTACTCCCTATTGTTTTCTTTGATACTGGACAGCTGCATGGGCTATGTTTGCTCGTGAGACCCGGAAAAGTGCTGTGTTGCATGCTAAGCCAACAAAAGGAAGAACCGATCTTACTCAGCAACGAGAAGCTAGTGTCCTGCCTTTTGACAGCAGAACATGCCGCAGTAACCAACACTATATCAGAAGGTAGAGATGACAGAAAATAAAAGAAACTCTTCCCTGTAAGAAATTGCTTTCCAAATGTGACCCTCTTCTCAAGATGGTAAAGCCCCATCTAAAGACGTTGCTGTTGTCCTGGAAAAATAGTCAGCTGCCTATTCCTTTACATTTCCCTGCAGGACGAGAAAGCCCACGATTTGTATCATTCTCCGCGGACCAATGTCTCCTTGTCCTCTTGTGGTGTGCAAGAATAACTTCTGTGTGAGACATTCTGGTCACATCTAAGGACGGACATTACTTAGGAAAAGGAAACAACTGGAATCCTAAGAACTTAGATAAAGGGGGTGAAGAGAAGCACACAAGAATATTCCTTGAGCCCTTTCTGCCGGCTCCCTCCTCCCCCCAGCACTCTTTTCTGAGCTCCAGGCTCCTGCTAAACTAGTGACTCTGCTGTCTCCCTCTCGCTGCCTCATGATCATCTACCGGGACCTCATCATCCACGATGAGATGTTCTCCAGCCTCTACAAGATCCGGGAGATCTCGGACGGCCTGTGCCTGGACGTGGAGGGGAAGATGGTCAGGAGGACAGAGGGTAGTATGGATGGACGGCTCGCTAGCTTGCTCATAGGTGGCCATGCCTCAGCTGAAGGCCCTGATGGCATAGACACAGAAAGCACAGAGGTGGTTGTTGTCATGAACCATCACTTACAGGAAACCAGCTGCACCAAAGATGCCCAGAAGAAGAACATTTAAGACCACATGGAATCAGTCAAAGGAAAACTTGAAGAGCAGGAACCAGAAAGAGTAAAACCAGAGGCTGCAGAACAAATTAAGCACAGGCTTGCGGATTTCAAAAATGACCAGCTCTTTATTGGTGAGCACATGATAGTGTGGTTGCTCTGCTGGACCACCGTGAAGCTGGTCTTTTTTCAGGATGGCTTAGAGATGGAGACATATTAACACAGTTGGCAACTCATGAATCCACCGCCCCTCATCCTACCTGGCCACTACTCATCTATCCACATGCCACCAAGACTTAGACAACCGGAACTGATGACATCTTGGGCTCCTCATTTACATTTGACCTTGATTTATGTGTAGCAGAGGCAGTTTTAAGGCGGGGCCAGGGGGGGAGACATGCTGTGTAAGTTGTCTAAAAATAAAATGCATTTAAGCTCAAAAAATACATATTCCTTGATTGAATATTTGGGTTTGATCAGATTTCTAATGCTTGTATGGGAAAAGTACATGAAGCAATCACACCGGCTGTCCCCAAGTTCATTAAGATGCATGGTGATCCCATGGGGGTGGGAGAACTGTCAAGTTCACTGCCAAGACTGTGAACCTGAAGAGGCGTGTGTGTGTGTGTGTGTGTGTGTGTGTGTGTGTGAGTGAGAGATTCGGCATGGAGATGGGGTGCTGTATGTAAGAAAACCAACCTGTGGCTAGGGGGCACACATTTGTACCCACCATGGGCTCCTTGGTAAAGCCGTACTGAGATATTTTAAAGGATTCCGTTCAAGTTCAGAAATCTCCTGTTCCCACCCCCGCCATCTTAGAACCTTAAAATCCAGTTTATTGAACAAAAATTGTATATTGTAAAAGGCAAACTTGTATACTCTAGTTAATTGTTCATCACGGAGGGGCCTTTGATTTGGGCACCTTCAAGAAACAGCTTAAGTGTCTTGAGGTTGAGGTTTCTTTCCTTTAATACCATCTACTACAGACGTCTCTTCAAAGGCATTTCAGACTTCCAGGATAGGTAGTTTCTTCGGTCAACATTTTCTCAATTTACTGGAGTGCAACTTTCTGAACTGAGCGTTCTTTCTGGCAAGCCGATTGACAATCCAGAAACCAATGCAGCGAAGACTGAGCTCATGGAGGGATTTCGTCCTGTTGTCTGTCCTCAAGGTTTTTATCTGCCTCCAGTGTCATCAGACTGACCCCTGGTTCCTGGTCTGCTTTTTTGCTCCTCTTCACCTGCGCTCCGCCCAACACTGACATCACAATCCCCCGCCCAACAATGAGCTTTGCACAGTGCCCCTGGCAGAGGGCCTGGCTGGAAGGAAGATGGAGGAGGGGGCATGGGAGGGGAGGAGGTGGACTGAAGGGCAAGATCCAGAGGAAGAAGAGAGAGAGGGGAAAGACCAGGAAAGAGATAGCCATGCCTGCCCTGACAAGAGCCCATAAGTGATCCAATCTGCTGACAACTTGAAAACCATGAGAAAGAGGAAAATCGAGGAGGAGGCCAATGTTCCCGGGAGCAGGGACCTCGGGGCAACGTCCATGGAAGTGAAACAGGGTCCCAGCAGAATGCCCTTTCAGTGGGGAGGACAAACGGCTCAGGTAAATGGTAGGCAGGGAGGGCTGGGCCTGGTGGTGCTGCTGCAGCTTTTGAGGTTGTATGTCAGACGGATCCCCTTGCTGGAGGAGGTGGTTTGGGGAAATTAGATTCCTAAACAAGAGTCCTGGGCTTTCAGTTTCACTCTTTGCTCTGTTGATGGGCTTGTTCTGGGCTTTTAGACAATTGCCTCCCTCGCTTCAGTTTCAATGAATGATTTGGGAATGCTACCTTGGGGTCCATTTTTTAAAAAATCGTATTTATTCGAACGTGGGCATTCCTCCTAACATTTTATCTTAATAACTGGAGAAGCGCTGAGGAAATGCCACAAGGATACCTGCACCAGCATGTGATTTTGAGTGTATTTTCAGGGAGTTCTCCAAGTTGAAGCCTAACAGGAACCTTCAGAGTCCAATTCCCCGTTAGAAGGCCACGAGGCAGGAGGGCAACACCTTCGATCCCCAAACCAAGACCCAAGGACAGTCCACAGCACGTCTGTGAAGTAGGTGAAGCTCCTATCTGCCCCCCCTCCCCCTACCTTGGATCCCATGCTCCATACAACTGAGGCATTTGTAGTGCTCAGAGCAACCAATCAGTGATGTAAGAGCAACACACACACACACACACACACACACACAGATTCTTATAGAAAGTGCAATCTCCTTAGGAACTTAAGTCACTAGATTTTTTTTTTTTTTAAGTTGGGAAATGGTGGTGGTCTGAGCCCTTTCAGAAGAGGCCAGACCATGCAGACCGTTCATGCCAGTGACCCTGAGAGGGGAGCACAGGGACTTGGTTCCTAAATCTGGATAATTATGGAAGCCATCAGAGGTGCTGTTTTTCACACTGAGAGAGCTGTTACATGGGGGAAAGCAACCAGGATTTCATTTAGCAACACGGAGTTCTTCAGGCTTCACTCTGCCCAGCCTGGTTGGTGAACTGGCTGCACCGTTCACATTCATCTATGGAAACATCTAGAAAAGTGCTGTCCCTTCATCACGTAACCATGGAAACCAATTCATGGATCATTGCTTGAGCCAGAGGCCATGCACCTTGGGTGCCCCCCACTGCTCGTCTCCCCACCAGCTTGCTACATTCCCACCTTTGGGTCCATTTTCTTTCCACGAGATGCTTTTCACAGTCTGTCCCTTCCCGCCCCTGAGCTTGGAATGGAACGGCTCCCAGGGCCTTGTTGATGATGTACCAATTCCTTAACCTGCCATTTGAGGCTTCCATTGTGAGATTCCACCTGCCTGCCCCTCGTAACACCCTGCAAATTTCAATCCATGAATGTTTGTTATCAGTGATTTTATTTCGAACCCTCTCAGGGTCAAGAACCTTGTAAAGGTGTTTTCGCCACCTTCAGCCCTCTACCTCTTCCCTCGTCACTTCTGCTGGCAGTGGCACAAGCATCTTTTAAGGCCTAGCTGCACTCTTGCCTGTCAGGCCTGTGGCCTCGGTGATTGTCCTCTCACTCTGCTGCACAGTCCCATGGATTTGGGCAAAGGCGTCGTGTCACCTGACTCGCCATGCTAAAAAGCCCGTGTCGAGACGATTTAACTCTCCCCCATCTGCCTGTACCCCTGACAACAACTCATCTTTTAACTGTATCTCTGGGTTCACTCCTCCCAGAAGGTCACAGAGTTGGAACCAGACATGTGGCATGCAGCTCTTTTTGACTGGCTTCTCCCACTGAGCAGCATGCATGTAAGTTTTTCTATGTTTTTTTTTGTAGCTTCGGTGCACACATCAGTGTATAATGTTCCATCGTATGTCTGGAGCCTAAGTTAACCATCTATTAAAGGAATTGTGAGTGCTGACAGTGATACATATAGGTTCTACGAACATTTGAATGCCGGGTTTTGTGCGACATCGTTTTCAACCAGTTCACCTATTAACAAGGAGCACTTAGGCTAGATCACAGGGTAGCCCTACGTTTTAGCTTTGTAAGAACATACTGTGAATTTCCCTCCATACAGGCTTTTGCGACATCCCATAAACTTTGATAGGCTAGCTTTTCACTTTCTTTTTGTTGTAAATGTTGTAAAGTTTTCTCCTTAGATTTCCCCTTTGACCCGTTTATTCTTTAAGAGGATGTTATTTCATCTCCTCATAGTTCGTCATTTTGCAACTGTCAACCGGTTCTGAATTTCTAGCTGATTCCATCGTGCTCTGGGGGTGTACTTTGGATAATTTGTATTCTTTTAAATTCATTGAGGTTTGTTTCATGACCTACACCAGTCTTTTGACTGATATTATTTAGACCATTCACATTTAAAGTGGTTATTGATCAATGGAGTATTTCAATTCTTTCTTCTTCCTTCTAAGGCGCTCTGGCGGCGTGGCGGGTGATGGATGGGATGGCTACTCATGAGGAGCGGGTTGACACAGCTTGTTCTCTGACAGAGAAAGATGAGACTTCCCACACCCGTCAAGATGGACAGGCCCAGAAACTCTCTGTCGGCTCCCATTGAGTTGAAATTACTGGATGGCATGGGGTGGGGTTCCTTGTAACATTGTTGTCCTACAGTTTACTTATTCATAAGCTGCAGTCACCGAATATATTGATCTTTTGGACCAGTTAGGAGTTTAAAAAAATGTCTCATTTATTTCTTCTCCAGTGCTCTTTCCTTTATGTAGACATGAATTTCTGACCAGTGTGATTTTGATTCCACAGAATTTGTTTTGGTTCTTTACTTTTTCCTTTTGCTTGGCTCTCCTTTGCATGGCACCTGAGAAAATTCCTCTGTACATGGTCTTTTTCGGTACCTCTGTGCCATCCTTGCTACCCCAAATGAATTTTACTTGGCAGTGTGGAGCAGGCGAGGCTCAGTTCTGTTTTGATTGAGCTTCGGTGGTAGACAAGGACTTTCTTTGTACTCTTTCTCGGTTCTTCTGGACCTTCTCTAGGTGTCATTTTGGTCGAGCACCTGTTCCCTTTCTTCTGCCAGAAAAGCACCTTTTCATTCCTGGAACTGTAAGAAGTTTTCACTAGGGTCCGTAAGAGTGACAGAAATTCTTATCCTTCTGTTCACAGACTGAGGCTTTTGTTCCATTAGGGGAAGGGGAGAAGGAGAGATAGAAAAGGAAGGGGGTCCATGTCTTCTGGGTGGCTTGTTCCCTTCTCATTGGGGTTTAACCCGTTTTCTTAGGGTTCTCTCCGAGTGCTTCCAGGTCTGTGACTCCTGTGGGTTTACAGCGTCCCACTTGCCTGCTCTTGACTTCCACCTCTTTGTCATCTATTCTTGATGAACTCCTCTTGTTAATGTACAGCTGAATTGGCCTCAGGTCAATACTCCACTCCTTAAATGCTCTTTGTACTTCTCATAAGTCATGAATGTGAAATGAGCCAGCTTTTTGTTATTGCTACTAACGGGGGAGTGACACGCTTTCCACTAAACCCCAGAGCAGAGTCTGGAATGCCAGTGCTCTTTTTTGTGTGCATCTGAAACCTCCACCTAACCCAAAGTTTTTACTGATTGTGTCCTGGGTCCCTTTGGTAGTCTGAAGAAGCCTGTGGACCCCATCACTACGTGATAATTCTAAATACATAAAAAGACCATCTATAAGACAAAAATGAACTCAATTACATTAAAATGCAGATTTTAAACCATGAGAAGTCAGTTTGTGCCTAGTGGTAGATGCACTTCTTCATCAATACAGTACATTCCACGATCTAGCAGACGGTATTAGAACCATCCTTGGTAAGGACTGAGGAGATGATGTACAACTTGTTGTTGTTGCTGCTGCTGGTGTTGTTGGGTGTCATCAAGTTGGCCTGGCCCATATTGACCCTGTACACAGCAGAAGGAAACACTGCAACACCCTGTTCCATCCTCACCATCGTTCTCCTGTGTGAGTCCCTTCCTGCAGGCACTGTGGTCATCCGTTTCCTCAAGGACCTATCACTTTTTTCCACCCCTCCACTTTCCCAAACATAATGACCTTCTCCAGGGGCTGGTCACTCCAGAGAAGATGTCTAGCCTATGTAAGACGAGGTCGCCATCCTTGCCTCGATGGCGATTGGTTTGTCCTTTTAGCCCCCACAATGCTTCCTGCACTTTTCTTTGGTACCACAATTCAAACGTATCTGTTCTTCTGTGGTCTTCCGTATTCAGTGTCCAACTTCCACATGCAGCGGATGCAATGGAGAATACCATGGTTAGGGTGAGGCACACCTTCATCTGCAAAGTAACATCCTTGCTTTTCAGTCCTTTCAAGAGGCCTCGGACAGCAGATTTCCCTAATGCAGCATATCACTGGATCACTTGGTGCTGCTTCCGTGGGCACTGATGTGGATCCAAGCAAGAGGAAACTCCTGACAATTTGCATCTTTTTCTCTGCTTATCATGCTGTTACCTGTTGGTCCAGTGGTGAGGTTTTGGTCTTCCTTATATTGAGTCGTAATCCAGACTGAAGACTACAAGCCATGATCTTCATCAGCAACTGCTTCAAGTCTTTCCCACTTACAGCAAACAAGTTGTATCATCTGCATACTGCATGTTGTTAATAATCCTTCCTCCAATACTTCTTTCTATAATGCAGCTTCTCTGATGGTTGGCTTGGAATGTAAATTAAACAACAATGGTAGGAGGATACAACCCTGACACACACATACACCTTCCTTGATTTTCAACCATGCAATATTCCCTTGTCCTGTATATGCACAACTACCTCTTGATCCATGTGCAAGTTCCCTATATGCACAGTGAAGAGTTCTGGAATTCTTCTGAAGGTTATGCACACTTTATTAGGGTTCGTACTGTCAAATGCCTTGGCATAATGAATAGAACACAAGTAGATATCCTCATGATATTCTCTGCTTTGAGCCAAGATTCGTCTGACATCCACAATGATAGCCCTTGTTCCATGTCCTCTTCAGAATCCAGCCTGAACTATTGGCAGTTCCCTGTTAGCATGCTGCAGTGGCCACCAATGATCTTAAACAAAACCTTACTTGTGTGTGATATTGTCTTATTGCTTGAGCACTCTGTTGGGCTGCCAGTCTTTGGAATGGACACAAATAAGGTTCTTTTCCAGTCAGTTGCCCAGGGAGCTGTCCTCCAGATTTCCTGACATAGAGGACTGCTTCTGCTTTCTGAAATATTGCCAACATGTTCATCCTTAAGCAAATTACTTAATCTCTCTTGCACATGCTTCCACATTGGTAAATAGAAGTAAGAACGGTGCCGTGAGAGACCAGAGCCAGGTTCAAATCACAGTGACCCTGTGACCAAGAGAAGTAGACAGTTAAAGCCTGGTCTTTTGTTGGTCTCCCAGTCTTTTGCGAAGTTTTGAGTCTCGCCATCTTGCTGAGGGTCTTCTTCTTTTTGCTAACCAAGTGCCACGTGTGTCTTAGGCTGGATCCTCTAGAGAAATAAAATCAGTAGGGTATGTGTGTGTGTGCATGTGTAAAGAAAATGGCTCACACAGTTGTAGAAGCATGTAAGTCCAAGCCCAGACAGGTCAGATGTTAGGTCAGATGTTAGGCTGGGAGTTTCTTCTGGCTCCCCTAGCTGTGGGGACTGATGACTCCAGGATCAGTTAAGAACACAGACTGGAGAGGTGCATGAACCCAAGATGAGTGTGTGTGTGTGTGTGTGTGTGTGTGTGTGTGTGTCAGATGGTGGCCCTCTGAGGATTCCTAGGATGAGTGGACAATACTAGATTAGGAAACCTAGACTCAAGTCCAAAGAACCAGCCATCTATGAGCCAGAGCAACACACAAGGCTCCACTAACATACCTGTGGGTGGAGCCAGTGCTTGAGATACATTGACCAGAAAGAGAATGGGGTGTCCTGTGTGGAAGGTGACACTTCTACCTGAGAACCATGACAGTTAAGGACCGACATGTAAGCAACACAGATACCTATCTTTTCTCTCTCCTCATTCCCCATCTGTCTCCATACAAGCCAACAATCTCCTCTCGCACTTTACTGTCTACAATCTCACCACCAATCATTCTTTTGTGTCTAGCTTCATAAAATTATATGTCAAGGTTTTTTCTTATCTGTTCCTAAAATTGGCTTCAAGACAGAAAGATAAGTAGTGCGGGCTGCCCATTCCTTCTTTGTTGTCTATTAGAGGTGTCCTTAGTTTGGAAATAGGGAATTGTCCCTGGCAGCCATGTGGCCGACATCAGAACACCAGAAGTCCTGCTCATTGTGTGTTGGCCACACACAGGTGTGTGGGAAGTTTCATCATGTCACTCTGCTAATGTGGCTCTCAGCCTTGTCCTTGCAATGCCAGCTTGGGCTGCAATTCCAGCCCTCATGGTAGCTGGGAGGTTCAGGGGTATCAGAATTACTCAGTAGATGGTTGTAAGATGTGCTCTAGAAGGACTCCCACACAAAAAAGGCCTAGAAAGGGGTCATCTTGCTACCACAGACACACAAGCTTTGTGTCAACTTGAAGATAGATGTTTATTTTGCCTTTTTTTTAATTGTGAATTTTTCATGGTAAGGAAGGGGCAGGGCAGAGCTTCCAAGCGTCCTCATTGTGGAACAGTAGATCAAATAGTTGCCACAAATGCCCTGAAGACATGAAAACAGACCCAAAGCTGTGATGATGACAGTTATTAGAGTATGTGATGTCCTACAACTAAGGTGCCTTCTTTTTTTAAAAGAAAATTAGAAAATTCTCTTAATGTGAATGGTGACAG
Source organism: Nesogale talazaci (assembly GCA_004026705.1). Taxonomy (NCBI): domain Eukaryota; kingdom Metazoa; phylum Chordata; class Mammalia; order Afrosoricida; family Tenrecidae; genus Nesogale; species Nesogale talazaci. The sequence continues at coordinate 35,897 of PVJH01008470.1, read as the reverse complement.
TCCAGAGCAAATCAATTTTCCACTCTAAGATTCTGTTTCTTGTTAATCGATGTGAAATTCTACATAGCAGTAAAGGATAGCCATGGCCTCTGTAAGTTTCGCTCTAAGCACAGATATCCTTGCAGCCCCAAATCAAACCCATTGCCATCTAGTCTGACTCATCGGGGCCACCACCTGGAGGGTCTGTGAGCCCATACATCTTTATGAGAGGGGACAGCCTCAATATTCTCCCGAAGAGCAGCTAGTGGGTTTGAACCACCGACCTTTCAGAAAGCAGCCCCTGGGCTGCCCTCTGTGCCACCACAGCACCTTGTTGACAGCACAGGCTGCTACACATGCAGAACTGTCTTCCATCGCTCCGCTACATGGTCGACCTTCAAAAAGTCCCTGGGGAAATGCCATTATCTTTTCAGTCCATGTTCCCCTGACTTTTCTGAAGCGCCCTCATGTGTTCGTGCTTGCAGTCTCCTTCCCCTTCTCAGGCCAGTCTAGCGTGGGTATCTTCACATCGACTTGTCGATTCCTGGCATTATAGGATTTTGCAAATATGGGTGTATTTATCTCTTGCTACATACTCTTCCCACCGACTTCCTCTGTCTTCAATACCCTTCGCTGCCTGCGCTTATATAGTGCACTTATATAGTGACTGCCGTTTAGCTAGAGATGGGAGGGCGAAGGGGCGGCATGCGCCTGCACAGACGTACCACTGTGGAGTGCTCTGTCTTATAGGGTCACTGCGAGTCAAGCGGACTCAGGCCGTGGGTTGTTATCAACCTAGTGATTTACCCTCTCTCCCCCTTCCCACCCCAGAGAACCATCAAATATCGGTTTGTGTAGGTGTGTGCGTAAAAATATTTTCTTGACTTTTAAAAAGAATGGCCTTATATGTGTCATTTTAGTTCACTCATATGTGATCACTTATAGTGATTTAGCTCATTCATCATGTCATCCAGGCTAATCCATGTTATGAGGGGTTCAGCAGATTCATTCATATTTCTTTTTTAAAATAATAAAAATCATTTTATTGGGAGTCATCCATACATCAATTATATTCAATGCATTTATACATCTGTTGCCATCATCATTTTCAAAACATTTTCTTTCTGCTTGAGCCCTTGGGATTAGCTCCTCTTTTTTCCTCCCTCCCCCCACCCTCTCGGATCCCTGATAATTATAAATCATTATTATTTTCATATCTTACACCATCTGCTGTCTCCCTTCACCCATATCTCTGTCATTTGTCCCCCTGGATGGGGCAGGGTGAGTGGGGGTAGGGATCTTAGGGTGATCAATACAGTTGATTCCCCATTTCAACCCCTTCTCCTCTTTCCTTCCCCCAACTTCATGGTAAACCTTCCCCTTCCCCTCGTGGTATTGCTATTTTCATTACTGTTCCTGAGGGGTTCATCTGTCCTGGATTCCATTTGGAGAGAGAGAGAGAGAGAGAGAGAGAGAGAGAGAGAGAGAGACAGAGACAGACAGAGAGCTAGCTCTTATCTGTACCCATGTACATGCTCCATTTTAACTGGATTTGTAAAGTAGAACTGGGGTCGTGATAGTGGGGGGCAGGGAGCATAAAAGACTAGAGGTGTGGTGTGTTACGGTGCTAGGTTCTACCCTGATTGACTCATTCCTTCCTTATTACCCTTCTGAGGGAATGTCCAATTCTCTACAGGTGGACTTTAGGTCTCCTCTCTGACCCCCTTCATTTGCATCAATATATTTGTTTGGGGTCTTCTGATGCCAGATACCTGATCCTATTGACACCTCATAATCACACAAGCTAGTGTGTTTCTTCCTTGTGTGATTGTTGCTTCTCTGCTAGATGGCCACTTGCTTAGCTTTAAGTCTTTAAGACCCCAGTTGCTGTATCTCTTAATAGCCAGACACCATCAGCTTTCTTCACCATATTTGCTTATGCACCCATTTTGACATCAGCTATTCTGTCAGGGAAGGTGACCATCATAGAGTACCTGGTTAGTAGAACAAAGTGGTCTTGCATTGAGGAATTACTTGAGTGGGGGCCCAATGTCCATCTGCCACCTTAATACTTAACATTTAAGTATATGTACATAGACCTCTATCCCTATTTATATATTTACATATTTATGTGTGTTCATGTCTCTAGCTGTACCTTATTCTTTAATGTTGGGTAGAATTCCGCATGGGTATTTCCTATACTTTGTTTATTCATTCTTCTACCCATAGCCATTTAAGCAGCTACCCCCTTTCTACTGTTGTGACTAGAGCTGTGATGAAAGCATGGTTGCAAGTGTGTGTGTGTGTGTGTGTGTGTGTGTGTACCTACTGAGATAGTTTAAAGTCACTGTTTATGACTTTCAATTTACAAAGACTTTTTAAAATTTAATTTGGCCTAGGTAGGGTTCCATTCTACTCACCAGGATATATTTATTGGTGTTGAGAAAACATAAACCTCTCATTCCCATTTTTTAAAAAAAACATGCTTTCCATGACTTTAGTGCATTTCTAAGTAAGAGGCAGCAGGTTAACCATCATGTCTTGTTTGAAGATCAGTAGTTGACAAGAAAGCGCAGATAGCACTTTGGACTATTTGGAATCTGTAGCCACCATATGTGACAATAAAATAGTATTATTCTGTCCAAGAAGAAACAGCATTTCCCCTCAGGGAACGTAAAACAAAACCCTTGACTGAGCTTCGGTGGCGTAGTGGTTGTGTGTGGGACCATAGCCCACAGGGTTGATGGTTCAAGTCCAGCAGCAGCTCTCCCGGAGCAAGGCTGGGCTTCCTACTCCCACGAGGGCAGTGATGCCACAAAAAACAAAAACAAACCCTTGTTAAGAAGTGGCAGGGCCCAGGGTGTCATGGTGACTGAGCCGGGGGAGGAGAAAAAGCACACGGTTGCTAGAAGACTGCCTGGAAGATGTGAAGGCCATGGTGTGGTTTCACGAGGGAAAAGCCACTGGAGAGTCACCAAACCCAAATCAAGCCCACGGCCACGGAACCCACTGTGACTCGTGATTTTGTTAAGTGCTGTCCAATTGGATCCAACTCATGGGGACTCGATGTACAACCGAATGAAATAGCCCAGTCCTGTGCCCTGCTCTCCTGTCTGCGCCCATTCCGGCAGCAGCGGCAATGTCAGTCCATCTCTTCAGGGTCTTCCTTTTCCCCACTGTCCCTCCACGTTATGGAGCACCACATCCTTCTCCAGGGACTGGCTTCTCCTGGCAACATGTCCAAAGGACGGGAGATGAAATCTTGCCATCTGTGCTTTCAAGGAGCATTTTGGTGGTATTTCTACCAAGACAAATTGGTTTGTTCTCTTGGAAGTTCATAATCCTTTCAATAGTCTTCTTCCAAACACTAAAGTTCAAATGTGTCATTTTTCCTTTGATCTTACTTGATATCCAACTTTCATGTGAGGCTCTAAAAACACCACGGTTTGGGTCAGGCACACCTTAGTCAGCAAAGTACCATCCTTGCTTTTCCATCCTGTAAAGAGGTCTAAGGACTTGCATTGTTGGGTCTCTTAACTGCTGCTCCCATGAGCATTGATTGTGGGTCTGAGCACGACGAAATCCTCAGCTACTTAGATCTTCTCTCCATTTTTCATGCTGCTACCTATCGGTCCAGTTGGGAGGTTTTGGTTGTCTTTACATCGAATTATAATCTGTGCTTAAAGCTGACATCCTTGATCTCCGTCAGGAAGTGCTTCAAGTCTTCCTCACTTTCAGCAAGCTAAATTGTGTCATCTGCTCATCACGGGTTGTTAATCTGCATTTTCTCCCATACTGATGCTGCATTCTTCTTTGTATATCAGCTTTTCTGATAATTTGCTTCACATACAGATTGACTAACTATGGTGAGAGGACACAGTTCTGACATACACGGTTCTTGATTTTAAATCATGCCGTATTCCATGTCCTATTTGCCTAACTGATGCTTGATCCCTGCAGATTCCACATGAATGCAATAAAGTGTCCTGGAATTATAATTCTTCTCTAGGCTATCCACATTTTGCTACGGTCCACACAGTCAAATGTCTTTGCTTGGTCAATGAAACAGAAGTAAACACCTTTCTGGTATTCTCTGCACTCATCCAAGATTCACCAGACGTCAGGAATGATATCCCTGGTTCCACATCCTCTTCTGAATCTGGCTTGAACCACGGGAAATGTACTGCTGCAACTTAGGTTGGATGATGTTCGGCAAAATTTTACTTGCATGTTATGGCAATGCTATTGATCTATAACTTGCACATTCTGTTGGGTCACCTTTATGTGGAATGAATACAAATACAGAGCTCTTCCAGTCCGTTGGCAGGTAGGTGTCTTCCAAATTCCTTGGCGTGGACAGGTGAGAGCTTCTAGGGCTTTATCAGCTTGGTGAAACATGTCAATTGGTATTCCATGGATTCTCAGAGCTTTGTTTTTGGCGAATTCTTTCAATGCGGCTTGAATTTCTCCCATCAGCACCATTGGTCCTTGTTCATATGCTACCCCCGGAGAGGGTTAAATGTCACCTAGTTCTTTTTGGTACAGTGACTGTGTATTCTCCCAATCCTCTTTTGATGCTTCCTGCTTCGTTCAATATTTGCCCATAGAATCTTTCAGAATTACAACTTAAGGCTTGAATTTTTTTTTTTTGAGTTCTATTTAAGAGATAGTTGAGCATGTTCTTCCTTTCTGGTTTCCTAAGATGAGGTCTTTACACATTTCATTATACTATTTGACTTTGCTTTCTTGGGCTGCCCTTTGAAATTTTCTGTTCAGCTCTTTGACTTCATCCTTTCTTACATTTTCTGTAGCTACTCTACAATTAAGAGCAAGTTTCAAAGTCTCTTCTGATAGACACTTTGATGTTTCCTTTCATCCTCTCTTGTCTTTTTAGTGACCTTTTGCTTTCTTCAGGCAGTAGTATATCCCCCACGACCTATTGATGATTCGTGTCCTCTCAGCAAATGAGGGGCCCTCATGCTTTACTCCTTCCAGCTCTTTATGGTTGACTCTGCTGAGAGAAGGCAGCTCTTCCTCAGTCATAATTTTAGTGCCTTCTGACTCGACGAGCTCATCTCCGACCCCGTCTGTGGTAGTGTTCTGATGTGATTCATGAGGCCTTCAGTATCTGACAGTGTTTCAATGCTGTCCATAATGTTTCCAGTGGCTAATTCCTCCGAAGTGTGCAGTTTATGCCTTCTCTGTTGTCTGTTCTTACACCAGAAATTCTGCTGAAATCTGATCATTTTGGGAAGCTCAACTAGTATCTGAAATACCCGTGACTTAGCTTCCAGTATCACAGCTGCCCGTAAGTCACCAACGTAGAACAAACTACCCATCCAGTGGTGGCAAACTGACAAGCCATTGGGAGTCCTCGTTCAGCTATGTTGACACAAAGACTTAACCTCCACAGGTATTAGCAGGTCTGTTAGTTGGGTCATACCAGTGTCTTATCCTTTCTCAAGTAGCTATTTGTGAATGTCTTAAAAAAAAAACAATCAGAGATATGATATCCAGTTGCTTCTCATTTGGGAATTGTGCTGGGCTGGGTTGACTAGAGAAACAAATTCAGTCACACACACGTATGTGTAGGAGAGAGTTTTTTCTATCAAGAAGTGGTCATCTATCAGGAAGACATCCCAGTCCCGTCCAGATCAAGCCCGTAAGTCTGATACTTGTCCACAAATCTCTCTTCAGACTCACGCAGCCACGTACAATGATGCAGAAGGCAGGGAGATCACAGACTACTGGGTGAAGAGTCTTAGGGATCCAGTGGTGGTAGAGGACTCCTGACTGACCGGCAGGAAGGTGAAGCTGAGAGAAGGGAGGGGGTTAGGTTCTGAGGACCCTCCTTATGATAATAAGGTCATGCCCACAAGGAGGCACCATCAGGCTGACACGAAATTATGTAACTACCACAGGCTCAAAAAGATCTTCCTCAGGGCAGTGGGGAGCGAGGTCTGATGAGCTGCGAGATAGATGGGAGTCCTTGTGGAATCCGCCTGTGGCTCAGCTCACCAACAGGAATGGCTGCATAGCCACACGTACTATTGGAGTGTGAGATGTCAAAACTGAAAGCTCTGCTTCAGAGGACGGGCCAGCAGACACTTCAAGTGGTCCCTGTGTGGTACAAATCTCACTTTGTGTCCACCTACAAGAATCTCGGAAGAAAGGCCCGGTGACCGACGTTTTAAAAATGCAGTCATTGAAAGCCCACAGGTCGGCACGCATGAGAACTGACTGATGGCATCTCCTGGCAGGAGCCTCGTGTTCTTGGCGTTGTCAGGATCGCTCTCGGCTCGCTCTGATTGCTGCTGTGTGGGGACAGTCTGATAGAGGAACCAGCACAAACTCAGTAGATGTGAGTTCCTCGCATGCTCTCCTTTCCATCCCCACGGACATCCCCAGAGTGAGCACTGAGTGGCGAGAGCTAGGAATAGTAAAATGAATGATGTCAGCCTTTTCTTTACTGCCCGGCTCTCGGCCTGTCATTCATTTGATTTTCCTCCAAACCCACTTGGGTAGGAATGGTTCCTTCATCTCTCGGTGGAGGGACTGAGGCTCAGCAGGCACCTGACCAGAAGGCTGAGTGTGTTTAGACTCTGAGGCACAGGTTTTGTATCAGCCAGGCTGCCTGTTCTTAATGAGAGAACATTCTGGAGAAAGATGAAGGAGATGGCACAACCCCTGGAAATCTAGGACAAGCAGTCTGTTCCTTTCCCTCAGTGGCCCTGCTGGCTGAGTCTGCAGGGGAGTGTTCAGAACACAGGTGATACATGGGACCACGTGGGTGCTCTCCCCCGTTTCTCAATCCCCAAAGGCATAGGAGAGAACCAGCAGGTCTGTCTGGAAAGAAACAGGACACGGAGAGGCCAACAGATCATTTAGAGCTAAAGCTTGAGGGAGTGTGTGAGGATTTTTTTTTTTTTTGCCCCCTTGGACCAAAATCAAACCAACCAACAGAAAGACCAAAACTCACTGCTGATTCTGGCCCAGGGCGACCCTACAGGACAAGGGAAAACTGCCCCCGTGGATTCCCAACTCTTCATGGGAGTAGAAAGTCCTGCCCTTCTTCCCAGGAGCAGTGAGTGGACAAGTGAGGAACAAGCCCAGAGGCAGTGAGGCAGCCTTGTGGCCTCTGTGCTGGTTTCCATGCCCTGACGGTGCCGTTGGGGGAGTCTCTTTGTGCCCCAGGGCCCTTACTAATGAATTATTAATGACTTCAGGAATAATTGGAGTAGGAATTCTTAGTAGTGAAGTGGGGGTAATGGGGTGTAACCCCGTAGGGTTGTTGGCGAGGGAGGAGGGCGTGGATATAGACGAGAGGCTTAGAGCACCGTCTGCCTGACAGTGAGTACTGCGGGAGTGATGTTAGTGTTACAGTGAAGACGACAGTGACCGCCCACTTCTCTGGGCCCCGGATCGCCTGGCCCCTCCAGGCCTCTGAGCCCTGTCATTGCGTGCCTCTGTGGGGAGGTTTGCTCAGCAGCAGACCCAGACCGAGGGAACCCTGTGCTTGTGCAGCAGGTCTCAGTGGCTGAGAGGATGAAGGGGCGCTTGGTTCCTCCCAGGCTGGAGCCCAGCCCACAGTCCACATTCTCCAACAGCTCCGTTCCCCAGGAAATTACCTCCCCATCTCTCCCGTTGGGAGGGGGGGTGTCAAGGCCCTCTTCCTTGGCCCCTTCCTACCCATCCTCTCTCCTTTCTTTCCTTAGTCCCTGCCCTCGACCCACTCCCTTTGCGTCTGTGCTGACTCATAACTACCCCACTGGGCAAAGCAGAACCCCTCCACAGGGTTTCGGAGACTGTCGATTGTTTAGAAGACAGATGGTCCAGCCTTGTCTTTCTCCTTTGGAGCAGACAGTGGGTTTGAACCAATGACTTTGCGGTTGGCAGCCCACACCCAAACCCAGCTCACTGCCATGAAGCCTGACTCAAAGTGAGCCTGCAGGACAGAGCCTGCAGGGCAGGGTAGAACTGCCCCTGTAACTTTTCACAGGAGGGAGAAAGCTCTGCCTTTCTCCCAAGGAGCAGCTGGTGGCTTTAAACTGCTGGCTTGTAGTCAGCGACCCAACGACTGATCATTTCCATGGTCAGCCCAGTGCCAGAATAAGCCGGGTCTTGGCGGGTAGCCTAGCCACTCTCCCCCCCCCCTTCCCCCCCTCTCCCCCCACCCCTGTCTTGATCACGTGGCAGGTCAGACTGGCTTTGACACCTTGTCACCTGATGGGTCAGTCACGGGCTCTCTTTCGGTCCTGGTGTGCACTGGCCCTCGCTGCACTAGCTGTTCTCTCTCCCCTCAGCCTGTTCCTCTCTGCCTATGCACACAGACCACTGAGTCCAGTGCCACCCTGTCTCCAGGGACCGAGCAGCCCCACCCCCATGTCAGTGTCCAACCTTTCGCCCCTGCTTCTGGGCATGGTGGCGTGTGACATGCCTTTGTGTGACTGGTTGCTGCTGCCACTCCAGTTCACCGCACTGCATGCTCTGCGAGCGTGGGGGAGCCACTTAACAAGTGAGCATTGGCGGAAGCAGGGAGCTCATGACGGAGTGCAGTGGGCAGATAGTGGCTCTCTGAGGGGCATGCTAGTGACCTGTGTCCGATCCAGGTGTTCCAGCATAGATCCTCAGGGGTAGCCTGCATCTCCAGCTCCCCTGACTCCATCTCTTTAATATATGGATTTATGAGAATGACTTCCTAGCTTCCCCCAGTGCACTGAATGCATGAACTTCATTCACTTTGAACCCTGTTGTGCGTTTGGGGGTGGGAGTGGGCAGGGAGGACACACAGTAATCTTTTAAGGTATTAGAATGACTTGGAGTGTCTCGGTCTTTGACACCTCCCCCCACCCCCCCACCCCTGCCGCCAGCTGTAGTCAACTGTCAGCCTCTCCCCTTGGTTTCTCTGGGGCTTCTTTTGCTTTCCAGGACACCTCAGTGCCAATTGATGGACCCCCCCCCCTAACCTTGGGTCTTAGGGCAGCCCTAAAGTAGCCCGGGAGGGATATGATTGCTGTTATCTGATGGGCCCTGATTCAAAGTAGAGAATACCTGAAAGATGTCCTCTGCCAAGGCATTTGACTGTGTAGATCATAACAAACTACGGATAATATTGAGAATGGGAACTTCAGACCACCTCCCTGGGCTCGTGCAGAACTTGTATATGGATCAAGAGGCCATTGGGGGAACAGAACAAGGGCATCCTGCGTGGCTCAGTCAGGCCAGGTGCGCGTCAGACCTGCATCCTCTCTGCACACGTATTAACCTGTGTGCAGAACGAATGCCCAGAGAGGCTGAAGGGTAGGAAGAAGAACGCAGCATCAGAAGTGGAGCGAGGCTTCTTAACAACCTCCGATATGCAGAGGACACCGCCTTGCTGGCTGAAAGTGAGTGGGGCTTGACGCACTTGTTGAAGAGGATCAAGGACTACAGACCCTAGAATGGGCAACAACTCAATGTCAAGGGCACCTGAATCCTCCCAACTGGGCCATTAGGGCAGCAGAAGGCCACGTGGAGAAACGTTTGATGTTGTCAAGGACTTCTTGCTTGGATCCACAACCGTCAGTGCTCATGGAAGCAAGGGTCAGGCGATCAGAGGATGCCACGTGGCGTTAGTAAAGTCAGCTGCAGAAGACCTTATAAAGGTGTTGAGAAGCAAGGAGGTCCTTGGAGGACGAAGGTGTCACTGACTCAGGCCGCTATCTTTTCAGTTGCATGCCATGCATGTGCAAGGTAGACACTGAATCAAGAAGACCGGAGAAGACTCCATGCATTGGAATGAGGCACTGGAGAAGAGTATGGGAAGTATACACACTGCCCAAAGGTCAAACAGATCCATCTTGGAAGAAGGAGAGCCAGAATCCTCCTCAGGGATAAGGATGGCGAGACTTCGGTCTTACGTAGTTTGGGTGCCAGCTTGAGCTCGGTAACGTAGAGGCGCAATGAAACAGAGGAAGACCCTGGTTGAGATTGACACGGAGGCTAGAGGATGGGCTCAAACACAGCAACTGTTGGTGAGGAGGGTGCTACGGATAGGGACAACTTGATAATAGCACCTATCATCATCAACAACAACCCGGAGCCCCCACCGTGTTTGGGGTTACCCATTGGGCTCCCTCACAAGTTTACAGTCTTAGAGATCCCATATTGGATTGCTAAGAGTTGAAAAGGACACAAAAGCCATGGGTTCAACAGTGAATTATAAGTTCCTATATGAAAAAGTCAGGGGCCCTGATGGCCCTAGGTTAGGAGGAGTTAGAAACCCCCAGCCCCCACAACTGCTCCCTGGAGCAGAGATGAGGCTTCTTGCTCCCATAAACATTTGCAACCTCAGAAACCCATAGGGGCGGTTCTTCCCCCACCCCACCCCCTTACTACAGGAACTCTCTGAGTCGGAATTGTCTCAATGGTGGTGTGTGTGCGTGCTGATATTTTCTCTCATCTATCACGTTTGTATGTGGGTGTGCAGTGTCTAAGCTCTTGCATGTTGACCGAAAGGTGAGGGGTTCAAAGCCACCCAAGATCAAAGTCATGAAAACCTTACCGGGCAGTTCTGCTCTGTCCGATGGTGTGGCTCTGTATGAAATCCACCTGACGATCATGGATTTGGTAGGGGTGTTGGTGGGGGGGATGGTGGTGGTTTGGGAGTTGGGGATGGCATCACCTACAACTCACCTATCTCAAACCGATCCTGGGGTTCCCCTCTCCACCCAGGCAGCAGCACCCTTTGGCGGAGGAGGGTCGGTTTTGGAACCCCTGGGGAATCCCCGACACTATGATTATTGCAAGTAGCTGGAAGACAGGAGGTTTCTCGTGCAGACAGAAGCGTGTCTTGTATTGTTGGCCCCCCTTCTCAGTCAGAGAGAAGTTCTTGGTGTGGAGCATTTTCAACCCTTCCGCCCTGGGGGTGGTGGTGGTGGTGTCATGGTTGCCCACTGGGCTGCCTCCCTCAAGGTCAGGCATGCGCAGCCAGCAGTAGCTCTGCCAGTGAAAGACAGGCCTTTCCCGCCTGCAGAGCTGCAGTCGCAGCAACCCACTGGGGCACCTGCTACCCTGTTCTATAGGGTCTGTCCATCTGTGATCTGTGTGAGTCAGCTGGGACTTGTGGAAATAAATGCCTTCTCAGCAGAGTCCATTCTCATGCGAGAACCCTCCCCTGTTCCCCTTCCCCTTCCCCCACCCCAAACCCTCGAACCAAACAGAGAACACACACACACCACACCAAACCCAAGCAGATGCAGAACACTGCCACCAAGAGGATTCTGACTCACAGACAACATCAATGCTGCTACTGGGAGTGGGGGTCTGGGGTGGGGGGCTCCAAGGGAGGGGGTCGGCAACCTGCTCACTCTCCCTAACACTCTCCCCGCCTACCTGTGGCAGCCTGAGGGAATCCTTCTGCCAAATGCACTCCTTCTAGGACATTTAGAATCTAAGAATGTTTCAAGTCCCCAGTTCCAAGTTCCAGGTGACATGCCTGGCCTGAGCAGGCAGTGAACCTGTCTTGGTCCCATTTCCCAGCCTGTGAAACAGAGGTGTTAGAATGAACACACGGCTAGTGCGGGGGCTGCTTTGAGCAGGGGATCGCCGGGCTCCCTCCTCCCTCCTCAAGCAGGAGTGGGCTCTGCAGGCCAGTGGTGACTCTTCAGCCAGGGGATCCCCGCACCTCTCCTGACTGACTCTCCTCTCAGTTGCGATGGTGCCTTGCTCACTCCCTGCACAGAGAGGGCCCCTGTGGGCCAAAAGCCCCAGGGTTTTTGAAGGCTTCAATTCCTTTTATAACTTGAGCATGAAGTATGATTTAGTGAGTGTTTATTTGAAAGGTCACTCCTTCCCTTTGGAGCCAGAGGGCGGCAGAGCTGGCTGGGCCTGCAGGGAGTGGGCATCTCTCAGGCAAAGGCCTTCTAGCCAGGGCCGTCTGGATCAAACTGAAGCCGTGCCTAGGCTGACCGTTTGCAGCATGAGAGCTCTCAGGCGGATTTTTAAACTTCACATCCCCCTGTCTCCAAACGTGGAGTCCTGTGGGCATAGTACTTTTGCCTCCAGCTGCTAACCACAAGGTCAGCGGTTCAAAGCCACCAATGGGGGCTTCCAACTCCCTTAAAATGTGACCGTCTCGGAAACCCACAGGGCAGGTCTGCCCCAGCCTATAGGGCCATGGTGAGCGGCCACTGCGAGGGGAGTGAGTCTGGTTCTGGTTTGGCTTCCAAACGGAAAACTTAGGAGCTCATAAGCAAAGTGAGGGCTTTGCTTCCTGGAAAACCTTGGAAGCATAAGGCAACCTTGCAAGGGGGTGGGGTGGGGTGGGGGGGCATGGAGAGAAACACTTCCCTTACAGGCCACGTAATAACAACAGAATCGTTCCGACGCCTGCCGCCAACCCCGTCCGTGCACAGCTGCATAGAAAGCACTGCTCCTCATAGACAGGACCACCTGCGCTTTCCTCCTAGGGCCCCGGGGCGGGTTGGAGGAGACCCCACACACCTCTGCGATTGTCCAGGCACTGAGGGTATACCCTGGTCTTCCAGTCCCTTCTGGAAGCATCTTACTGTGAACAGATGGTGAGACACCCCTGCTCTACCCTGTGAGCCCGGCGAATGGAGGCTGCCTGCTTTCCTAGGGACAGAGGCTGCCTCTGTGAGAGGTGTCCCATGACGGGCTAGCGGGCACCCACACAGTCTGACGCTGACCGGGGCAGCTCTCTGCAAGTGCACAACTCCACAGGGCTATCGAGCGCGGGCATTAGAGCTCGTATCTGCCTGCCTTTCAGACAATAGCTCCCATCAAATGTCACCCCCAACCCCTCCATTCTTCTTCATCCCCCTCAGGGCCATTGCCATTCACTGCGCGATTCAAGCATGGGATTCAGGGATCCAAGCGTGGAGACATTGGGACTCGGCCTCTGGTGCTTCCTCCTCCTGCGCCGCCTTTCCCTTACACCTGCAAGATTCTGCCTCCTACAGAGACCCCTGTCTCCTTTCTAGTGCTCCCCAGCCCGTCCCACCAAATCCCTGTAGGGCAGAGGTATCAGAGAGAACTTAAGGAAGTTGGTAGGAAAATGTAAAGATAGTGGATCTTTCCCATTCAGTTTCAGAACAACTTGTCAATCTAAACTGTTGTGGGAGTGGGGAATACAAGAAACCAAAGTTCTAGGAAGGGTCCTGAAACTTTTAAAATAGGGGGCCAGTTCACTGTCCCTCAGACCTGTTAGAGGGCTGGACTAAAGTTTTTTTTAAAAAACTATGAGCAAATTCACTGGGGCCCTGGGATGAGTCCGCTGCTAAGCAGGGCAGGCAGCAACAGTAAAAACACTCAGCGGGCGGCAAAAATGTCCTGGGCCCGCGGCCGTAGCTTCAGGACCCTTGGCCCTTTTACTGCTACACTCAAGGGCCGTGGTTGAAACCCGCTCACTGCACTCCGGGAGGGAGATGGAGACTGTTTGTTCCCGTGAATGTCTACATCCCCAGAAATAAGCAGAGACGCAGACATGTGGCCCACAGGTCACATTCCCAGGAAAAACCAAGCCAGGCGTTTAGTGCCAAGCGCGCGGGACCAGGCCTTCCAGAAGGGCCGCCCCACCTCCCGGCGCCACGTGGGCCCCCGCGAGCGACCGCGCGCGCGTCCGCACGCGTCCCCCTGAGCGCGGCCCCCGAGGACCCGCCCCGGGGGGCGGGCCCAGGAGCGCGGACGGCGCGGGGCGGCTCGCTGTTTGCATACAAAGGGGCCGCGGCGCGCGCTCGTGCGCTCGTGCGCTCGCTCGCTGGCTCGCTGGCCCGGGCGCCGCAAGGTGAGTGCACCCGGTTCCCGCCGCGCTGCCGCGGGCGCCGCCAACCCGCGAGCGGAAGCCCAGGCCCGGGCCGCCGCCCACGCGTGGGGGCCGCAGCCCGGGTCAGGGCCCGGGCGGGGCCGGAGTCTGGGGGAGCACCCCGCGCGCTGGGGTGTTGGGGAGCCGGGGTCCCGTGGCCGGATCTCTGACCCCCCGAGGTGCCGGCTGGGGAATGTGATGGGCAGGGACGGGGTGGACAGGCCGGCGCGGTTCACCCGTGTCTTTGGGGCCTTGCCTTTCGGATCGCGCCCGGAGGGCCCCCCCCCCCCCCCCCCCCCGGGCCTGCCCGCTGACCTTGAGTGGCGGGGCAGATCTGGCATCTGGCAGGTTTGCTACGACCCCTCACCCTCACCCCTAACCCCAGGACGGCGGGAGCGCGCGTCATCCACCGGGGACGAGCTCCCAAGCCGCCAGCAGCCCTGTGTTCCTGCTGTGCGCCCGGGTGCTGGTACAGTCTTCCTGGGGCACTTAGGGTTCCCCCTTTGCGGACTGGGACGCGGAGGCTCCGCCAGGCGGACCGGGGACCCAAGGTCCCAGCTGTTTGGGGCGCAGCGTGAGCCCGATCGCGGCTCTCCGGGATCTGATCTGCCAGGCCTCTGTGTACCTGTTTACCTTTCTCGCGCGGCCTCGGAAACCCATGGGGTCACTTCTGCCCAGCCCCGTAGGGCCGCTGTGAGTCGGATTGGAGTCCCGGCAGTGGAGGGAGTGTTGGGTCTAGGTAGCCAAGACTGACCAGCTGCTTCGCCCTGGGGAAAGCCAGGAAAATGCTGCATGAAAAGGAAGTGTTTGCGGGGAGAGGGGTAATCTTTTCAAGGGCTGTAGGGCCAGCGTGTGGGGTCCCTGGGAGCACTGCAGTCGCGGGGGAAGGCGCATCAGCCCTCTTTGATGAACCGACAGGAAACGGAACCTAAACAACCGGCAGTTTTCATCCGACTTGTTTTTTTTTTTATAAGATCTGGTAGTTTCCCACAAAGCAGCAGGAATATTATGGGAAAGTTGTAACACATGGACTATATATATATTTGTATATATATATTTAAATGGGAAGCTATGGTGGTGAAACGCCTTGCTTATCTTTTGTTTCATCCTCTGGGATCTTGCCAAGGAAAGTAGGTAATTGAGGAATGTATAGTAAAAGAGAAATACATCCTCTTAGCCCTCCTTGCCCCTAGAAACTTTGAAAGCTGTGAGGGTTTGTTGGGCGGTTTTGTCGGTTGATCATGCTTTATTTTTGACGTCTATTTTATTACCAGGCCTTTTAATATGGGATGGGTGCTGGGACCGGTCGACTTGTTTGCGGGGCCTTTTGGAGCCAGCTCTGGATAGATAAGGGGCCATGTGTCACTGGGTCAGGAGGCCGGTGCTTGGCAGACTATTAATGTTTCCAGCTGCTCACCCAAAGACTTTGGATTCCGGTTCTCGGAAACCGCTCTTGATGCTTGCTTGGGATTGCTGCAAGGACATGTGTCCGCCCTCTCCCTGTAGTCCGAGGTGGGGAGACCAGGAGAAGGAAGGACGTTTCCCATCCTGACCTGAGAGCCCGAAGCTTATTGCTTAGCACGTAGGCCCTGTAGGTACCCCGACTCGAGTCCAGACCGTGTCACTTACTAGCCATCTGTTAGTTGTCACCGAAGCCACATGACTCAGGTGTGGGATAGGAACTGCGAAAAGGTGGTGACCTTGCCGGGAGATTGCCAGACCTGAGAAGCTGCTGGGTGGATTTGAACAGTCAACCATCCGGTTAGTCATCCAGGGCTTGACCTTGAGACCAAAGACTTAAATTTTACAAGCGATTATTTCTTCACACCCACTCACATGACTATCAGACAAAGTCAGTGCGAATGGGAATCATGGAACGTTAGGACATCTGTAAGCGCGCCCAATAAAGTGATGAACGGTGAATACATAAAATGATGGTGTCATCTGCAGGTATCAGATATCAGATCTTCCAGGCCTCTGTTTACCTTTCTTGCGCGGCCTCGGAAATCCGTGGGGCCACTTCTGCCCAGCCCAGTTGGGCCGCTGTGAGTCGGATTGGAGTCCCGGTAGTTGAGGGAGCATTAGCTCTCGTTTCCTTAGCCATGACTGACCAGCTGTTTTACTTTAGGGGAAAGCCAGGAAAATGCAGCATGAAAAGCCAGCCACAACATAAAAGGAAACGAGAGATTTTAGAGCACGGTAGGCATGACATGTTGTCCATAAGTATTTGTTGTTATTATTTTATCTATTTATTTTATTTTGGAGTGCTTTTGTTGTTGTTATTTTTAAGTGACGGACACAGTGTGCCAGTGAAGGAGGGACCATCTGTAGGGTTGGGACAGCCTTGTCTAATGCGGGGCCTTCCTGACACCCATGTCCCACTGTGAGTTGGCCTCCGCTGGAATGTATCCTTCCTGGGTCTAAGTTCTAAAAACAGGGATGGGGAACCGTTTTTTCCTGGCAAGGACCGTTTGGATATTTATAACATCGCTCGTGGGCCAGGCGACATCCACAGCTTAAAAATTAGCCTGCTATACTTTGTGGACGGCCAGGGAAATAGAGCATGAAAAGCCAACGTTTGGGGGGATAACTTTTAACGGCTGCAGGGCTAACGTGTGGGTCATTCATGTGACCACCTAGGAGGCCTGGCGGCAGAGTGGTCGTGTGTTGGGCTGCAAACCCCATAGTCAGCAGTTCGAGTCCACCAGCCCCTCTCAGGTAGAAGAAAGATACTCCCGTAAGGGGTGACATTCCTGGACACTCACAGGGCCAGCTCTGCCCTGTCCTGTAAGGTCATAGGGTCACTGTGAGTCGACTTTGACTCTCTGGCAGTGAGTGAATTTTTGTTTGTTTTGTTTTAATGTGATGACTGGAACCACTTCTCTTTGGGGAGGCCGCTGACGTTGGTGGGTCTAAGGCCTGTGGAACTGGGTGGGCCCCACCTCTGGTCTGATGGGCAGCCAGACTCCATGAGTTGATTGGACAAGGATGTCCGTGGGCAAAGCCTACTGGCATCTTGTTCAAGGAAAGGTCAGTGGTGGGGGTGGGGTGGTGGGTGGGGGTGTGGGGGAAGGGGGTTGTGGACAGAGGAGGCTCTTTAGAACATTTAAGAGGCATCTAGTCGTTGGTTATCCGGTCACTGCCCCGAGGCCTCGCGTGCTTCAGCTTTGGAAGTTTGGCAGGAGGAATGAATGCCTGCGCAGTAGGACAGGGGACTATGACGGGGAATCAATCACACGGTGTCAATTTAGGGCCAAGTGTTCTCACAGTGGCAGTTCCTGGTGAAATCACGCTCAGCGCCCTTCCTATGAACCCTGCTACGATTTATTATGTAATAAGCCCTGGGAGCAGGGGGGGGGGGGCGGTGTTGGATGGTGGTGGGGCTGGGTGGGTAGAGCAAAGGTCCCCACCAGCCCTTCAGGGATTCTGGAGTTGATTCCAGAGCAGCTCCCTGTGACCTTTGGGAAGCAGACCTCCAAGCGGGCCTGCTGTGGCACTCCAGGTGGGAGCGGGCCTCCAATCTTGAGGGTCATCGTCGTTGAGAGCTTAACCTCTTGAGCTACCGAGGGGTCATCTCAGTGGTTGCCCGCCTGTCTGTTAACGGTGAACAAGGTCAGTGATCCCCAACCACCAGTTAGGGTCTCGGGAACTCTCGGGCAGCGCTCGCCTGCCCTAGAGGGTGGCTGAGTTGGGGTGGGCTCCCTGGCAGTGAGTTTGGCTCCGGGCAATGACAAGTGCTGGCAATTTCTGACGCCCAGAAATTGAGGGGATGACTGTGCTTTTGGGCCTGGACTAGGGCCAGCTGCTGGTGTCCTAATGACAGAATGTCTGTCTCTGGTGGAAGCATTAAGTCTGGTGATTTGGCAGGTGCATAGGAGACCACGCTGGACCCTGGGCCTTTTAGGGGGTCAGGGCCATTTGCCCCACCCTCTGCCCTCCCCTTCCTGTACATCCGTCCCACCTCTCAATGCACCTCCTTCCTCTTTCTGCTCCTTCCCCTTCTCTCTCTCTCTCTCTCTCTCTCTCTCTCTCTCTCTCTCTCTCTCTCTCTCTCTCTCTCTCGTCTGTTAGCCAACAAACAAGAATTCAACCGTGGCAGCGTGCTGGGAGTTGGGGGCAGGCTCCAGCAGAGTGGATTGCTTTAACAAGTTTCACAGAGTTCAACAAGTTTCTGCCTGCAGAGAGCACAGGGTCTCGGTTTTGGCCACTATTTTACAAGCTTCAGGTTGTAGCCTGCTCGTTTTAAAGATGGTTGAGTAGTAGGTTGACAAACTTTTTTCTTTTTAACAAGCATTTTTTAAAAGAAAATAGAAAAAGAAAATAGGTGTGTTTAGTTGAGGCATGGCAGCACCCCATCTCATAACCCACCATGATGCCACCGGCTCCTCACCATCGGACACAGCCACACAAGTAGGACGAGAATAGTGCTGATAAGGATGGAAAGGATGAAAAAAACTTCTATATGTGAAGACCAATGGTTCTCAACACGTGGGTCTCAACCCCTTTGAGGGTTGAAGGACCCTTTCACAGGGTTGCACAAGACCATCAGAAAGCACACATTTCCGATGGCCTTAGGAACCGAGATGCTCTCCTCTGTCCGTCTCCAGGCGGGTCCGCCCACATGCAGATAGGCCCAAAGTCGAGTACCTGGCGTGAAGACTGTTTGTTACCCATACCACACAACAAAATTTAATTTGTTGGTAATGAGAAATAATTATTTCACAAGTAATAATTACATATTGTTTTTGTGATTAACCACTTTCATTACGTTCAATTTATAACAATGAAAATAAGTTATGCCTCTCAGATATTTGCCTGACAATTTATGACCATAGCAAAATGACATCTATGAAGTATAAACGAAAGTAGTTTTATGGTTGGAGGTCACCACCCCATGATGAACTGTCTGAAAGGGTCTCCTTTTTAGGAAAGTTGAGAACCGTTGCCTTAGAATAAAGTGACCAGACGTCCTGCTTTTGGTGGGAGAGCCCTGATTTTAAAACAATTTTTCCCTCATCCGCGGTGTTTTTTAAAAATCCAGATTTTTGGAAAGTATGCATGACAAGTGAGAGAATGGGAAGGAAATTACCTCCTCCACACACACACCCCTCCCCCGGGTCATTGGTGTCCTGCTTTACCAATGTTAAAATCTGGTTGCTTTACCTTAAAACAATGCCTGCCGCAGAGTGAACACTCTGCATGTTTTAATTGGGGTGGTGGTCATTGACAGGGTGCACTTTCTCCAGGTCTCTCTGACATTTCAGTTCTCGGAGCCACTGAGCAAGGTTTAGAAGCAAGTGGTCTGGTTAGCAGGCAGACAAGCCGATGTGGTGTAGTCCCTGGGTTCAAGGATCCCTGAGCCTGCTCGTGTCCCAGGCCTGAGTCCAGACTGGAGCTCTCTGCACTGGAGCCGGGCCTTGGGCTAGGATGCAGGTGTCAGAGGGAGAATGCCTGCAGTGGGGGGCTAGGGCCAGCACCTGGAAGACACCTTCCCTGTGAAGAGGGAGAGAGATCGATGCGGAGAGATGCATGGAACGGGCTGAAGGAAGACCCCCCCCCCCCCCCCCACTGGCTGGGACAACAAGGGGGCTGTTGTGCACTGGACATCAGCGCCACACTCATGTCTGGGTTTCCGCTTCTGACCAAGTCCTGTGATTCTTGCAGCAACTCTGAATATTCTTGCCAGTATGTATTGAACGCTAGATTGTGTTTTTTTGCTCTCTTAAAGAGAAATGGCTGCCGGCGGACGCCTGTAGGGCCTGTAATTTGAGTTGGTGCAGAGTTGAGCACAGCCTCTCTAGTTGGGGTGTGGCGCTCTGTTGCCGAGCGCAGGGTCTGACACACAGTAGGTGCCAGATCCAGCATCGTTGTGCGATGATATCAGGAGCCCCCGTAGCGCTTCTGGGTAAGCATGTGACTAATTGACTCCCAAGGTCCTCAGTTCAAAACCTCCAGCTGCGTGGTGGGAGAACGATGCCGCTCTGGGCTCCTGTCAAGGTGACTATAGACTGGACCTGCTGCGGTCAAGTCGATTCTGACGGACCTTAAACAGACTTTCCGAATCTGTGAATCTTTATAGGAGCAGACAGCCTGATCTGGTGCCCCAGGAGGGGCCGCTGGTGGTTTTGAACTTGGCTTCACCCATCGAGGGAACCCTTTAGAGCAGCCCTGCGCTGTCTGACAAGGTGTCTGTCTAGGAATCATGAACGATTCCGACTCCAGGGCAGCGGTTGTGTTTGGTTTGGTTTTCTGTTTTGTACTAGGCAAGCACTCTTTCACACCCAGGAGGTATCCAGCCCTGGTGGCACTCTCGGAGGGGTTTTGAACTGCTGCCCACAAGGTTAGCTGTTCAAACCCACCAGCCACTCTGGGATGAGGCTGCCTGCTGCTAGAAAGGTTTATGATAACCCCAGAAAGTCTCCATAGGGTCGTTGCCAGTGGGAAATGCTGCCAGTAGGTGTGAGCTAAGAGTCATTGCTGGGGCAGGGAAGAAAGGGGCCTGGGGAGCTGGCCTCACTGAGTTTGCACTCTCTCTATCCCTGCCACTGCCCAGACCTTTTGTGTCCCTTGGCACCGGCCTGGGAACACTGGTCACGTGGCAGTATGATTTCTAAGAGTTGCAAAATCTCAGCGCCAGGAGAACTGAGCTGTCACCGTCTGGTCTTCCTCCCTGGGCCCCCTGGCTCCACTGCAGCCCCCTTCTAGCCTCAGCACTGTGGCTGTGGTAGCCCCTGAGATGGAGCCGACCACCGTGAGCCCGGCTCCCCCTAGTTCTCAGCGCCATTCAACACTGGTGTTAAAGTGACACATGGATAAACTGTCATGCTTCTTAAAGAAGTACTTAGGACAGATAGACAGACACACAGACAGACAGCATCCTCTTTCTTTCCCGGGCCTGATCTTCAGGGTGGTCACTGGGAACCTTCTTGGTAAATAAATCCTTCCAGGTTATGACCGTCATTGTTATCACGATTGCTTGCATGTGTGGACATGTTGGAACACAGATCCATTTTCTTGGTGTGTATGGAGCCAGGCTTCAGAAAAAAAGGCTTCAATGGTCAGTGTTGTGTACATGTTAACGTGTGTGGAGTTCCTTGTCCCTGTTTTGCTAGTGGCCTGTATCTAACCAGATCCGACTGATAGTCATTTTGGATGGTTTCTCTGACAGTCCGTGTGTCAGCAAACCCTTTGCACACAGACCTCCTTGTTTAAGCCGCTGCGTCAGTTCCACTTCCAGCGGCCCTATAGGGCACGGAGAGCAGCCCCCATGGGTCTCTGAGACTGTTAACTCTTTACAGGAGTAGAAAGCCCCATCTTTCTCCCACAGAATAGCCCGCAGTTTTGAAAAAGTGGCTTTGTGGTTAGATGCCCACAGGTCTCCCTGGTTTATGCCGGGCAAGTTCCCAGCCACAGAACTGCCATGGTTTGACCAGTGCGCGTGAGAAACAGACTACATTGTTGACACCAACCACCGTAAGGGCCCCTCCAGGAGTGAGGGGGAGGCTCTCTTTCCCCTGAGTGCACCAACCCTGCATTCTTTAGGAAACGTTGCGATTTTTGATCTCTGGGGTTTGCCTCAGATGGGCAGAGGACCCTTGGAAGACAGGCCTGGCCACCTTCTTCCGAAAGGTCGCAGCCAAGGACACCCCCTGGAGCGGGTCTGCCCTGTGCACATTGGGGCCACGGTGACTCCCGCGAGCTTGACAGCAGCTGGCCACAGCCACATGAAGCCAGGCATGGGGTTGCCTGTCCTTGTATGTTGTTGGGCAAAGGTGTGAAGGGATTTCGCCAAGGTTGCAGAAATGCCCATTCTTCTGGGAGGGTTGTTTGTTTTTGAGGCCACGTCCTCTTTTCTCGGCCGGGTGAACTCGACGCGTTTTACCCATCTTTCTAGTGAGTGAATGTGAGGTCATCTCGAACTGACATGAATGATATTCTGCAAGTGGGTGGTGTTTGCAAAGCAAACGTGCGATTAGGAAAGAGACTGCAGGGATCTGGGATTTAGGCAGAAGTCTGGGGAACTGGGTGGTTTGTGAAGCCCCAAGCAGGAGCTTCTGCCTGCTGGCTTTTGTATGGGAACAACCAGGTCACAAGTCATGAGACCTGGTCAGTCCTTCCTCCTGGCACCGGGTCAGCAGCTTTCCTGGAGGCCTGTCAAGATGTATGCAAACGATATGCTTGCAAAGAGGGTCCCTGTTGTACTTACTTCACATCTGTTTCCACTTGGTGCTCTTCTTGTTAATATTTATGAAACGACCTCCCCCCATCTTCAGAGCCTCATAAGTCTCCATTAATTTCACATAGTCCATTATAGATTCCACGATCTGATCCACAGTGCATTTTATCCAGCCAGAGTTAAGGACTTTTTCCTTCTCTCCGATGTCCCCACGTCTGGTTTTTGCACCGAGACCTCACTTTATTTGTGCTGGGGACATGAAAGACTGGGGTAGCTATACTTTGGGACATCTGTTGGGTGTCCCGTATTGTCTGGATTCGTTGAACGATGGGTGTTCCTTTCCACGCGGGAGGCCCTTGAAGGGCTGGCTCTTCCCAGGCCACACTCGACCCCCTGTATCTTCCAGCGCCGTCCTGGCCTCCCACTTCCCCGCGCGCTCCCACAGGATCACAGCAGTGCCCCCGCGCCCAGCACACCCTCACCCCCCCACACCCTCAGTCTGAGCACTGGACCTCCGTCCCCTTCTGAAGCGGAAACCCCAGGGGCCCTGTGCTTCCCTGAACCTTCTGCTCCAGGACAGGGCCTTGGCCGGGAGACGTGAGTGCCAGCTGTTTGCTGCCTCCTCTTTCTTGCCAGGAAGTGTCGATCAGCCTAACTATGTGAAAATATCCCATGCTTCTCTGGTGAGCTTCCTTGCTTAGAACCAGAGTGCTTCTCTACGTCAGGAGTGCCCCCAGCCCCCAGCAGCTTCTCTCCAAACCCTTCAGGACGGGCTCACCCACTGCCTCCCATCTGACAGCCAGACCCAACTGAGACCCGACACAAGGACACAGCAGGACACGGCCTGCCCGGCATCGTGCTTCTCTCTCGTAGCTGGGCAGAGGGTTCAACCCACCGGCAGCCTGGCTTTCCATTTGATCAACTTTCTCAGCAACATGCTGCTGATCCAATGCCAGCTTCCTCTTTTGCCGTGAACGCTCGTAGCTTATCATCCTGATCAGCAGTGACAAATATAATTTCCCTACAGTCTTCAAAAGGCCCTTGTGTTGGCCTTCGCTGGCGATAACCAGGCAATTTTACTCTTTATCTCCATGGGGCACTCTGTTTTACAAGGTGGACCCTGCAGTCTTCTGAATGCGCTTCTGTAACGTAGCCAGGGAAAGGCATCCCGAGGACAGACATTGCCCCTCCGTGAGCACCTGCCCCAAGATGAGGCAGAACAGGTGTTTGTGCAGCCTGCACTGGAAACGTGAAGACCCACCGCCGCCCAGTGGGTCCCGACCCCCCATGACCCTGTGGGACAGAGCCCAACTGCTGCTCAGGGCTTCTGAGACGGGAGGAGGCCTTGAAGACCCCCAACAGCCGCCCCCCCCCCTCTGTCCTGTGGGGCAGCCGCTCGCTGACTTTGAACTGCGGACTTTGCACCAGGGGAGGGGTTCCGTCTTGGATGGGTGCTCATGTGTCCTCAGAGACGACTGCAGGCAGGGCAGGTTAGGAAGGTGGAGGGACAGAGGGCGCTGGCTAAGGCCTCGGACAGCAGACACTTAGACTGTGCCACCAGGGGCAGTTCTGTTCTGGCCGCCCCTTTGACGACACGCTCTGTCTTCCTGTACTCCACATTGCCTGTGGAACCCCAGCGGTGTAGTGGCTCCACGTTGGGCTGCTTTCCCCATGGTTGGCGGTTCAAAACCAGCAGCAGGTACTTGGGAGAAAGGCTGGACCCTCTCTTCCGGTCAACCCCTCTGGGAGCCCACAGTCAGCACTGACTGGATGGCAGCGGGGGCGATGCATTGTGTAGTTTTTCACGTATGAGGGGCTTCTTCACTCCATTTCGAGTGTGTGTGTGGATTAGACCGTTGAGGCGTCTCTTCTACAGCGCTGCTAGTCACGTTCTCAGAACACGGCGTGCCCTGGTGCCTCTGACTCCCCTCAGACATGAGGGTGCTGGTGGTAACCCTGGTTACTTGGCTGCACGACGTAAATTTGAATCAGGAGCGCCCATGGGCGAGAGCAGTTCACATTATAGCGTGCTCTCCATGTGCTCAGGAGGCTGGCATGCCCCTTTCCTCAGCTGGAGGGTCAGGCAGGGTTCTCTAGAGAAACGAAGCCAGGTGACTTATGACTTCATATATCTACATGTGTAGCTAGGGAGATGTAGATAGACTTATGCAGCACGGAGGAACGCAACAGCTAATTAGTCCACACAACAATACAGAGGGCTCAGTTCAACGCACTTATGTGGAACAGTCAATATACTGGAAGCCCTTCAACTCAGGAGGGCTGCTGGGTTCAAGGAAGCAGACACCCGAGTCTTCCCTCGGGCAATTCAGGTGGTCTGTCACCGGCAGCACACAGCAGGGTGGGTCACCAACAGTCAGCCGCTCAGGGGCTTAGTTGAGCAGGCACAGATGGAATATCAAACTCAAGCAGTGCAAGATGACGGGATCCACCAGCCTCACGCTCAAGTGACGTACATGCCAGCAGCGCGGTGAAGCGGGTCTCAAAGGAACCTCAAGCCTTAGTTACTCGGCCCATGGGTTGACTTGTCCTACAGGTCGTGCAGCACACAGGTTGAGGCAGAGAATGAGCTAAAGCGGCCGCAGTAAGATGACAGCATGTTCAGGTGGGTTTACGCTGGTTTATGATTTTTTGTATCCACCTTGTGGTCTCTTCACCCTTCTTACCTATTCTCTCTGGAGTCACAGGGTCTTTGACAGTATCTGCAGGTCCCCTGAGAGCCTCACAAAAAAACAAACAAGCAAGATGTTCTCATGGGATAGTGATCACAGACTTAAACCTAACATCCCACGAGTCTCGGGATTCATTCTCTGAGAGAAGGCAGGTGTATTCCTTTCCGGATGCGCTGTCAAAGAGGGCTGGCAGGTTCGCCGCTGGTGATACTTGAGAATGCTACTGACATTTGCGTTCTGCAGGTCTCTTTCCATTTGCTTCGAAGACATGTTCATTTTAGGGATAAGCTGTCAGCTCATTCCTCATTAAGACGCCAGAGGATGGCACATGCTCTTGGGGCTGCGATACTCAGACATGAGTGTACTCCTTAGGGCGTTTGTGTCTACAGTAAGTGAGAGCAATCTCTCGCGCCTTCCTTTCTCTCTCTCTCTCTTTCTCTCTCTCTCTCTCTCTCTCTCACACGCACAAACCCTACATGATTCTGCAGCCTCACACCATGCATTTTATCCTGGGGTTTCCACACACACTCACCAGTGTTAAATTGTTACCTACCTCGCCCATCCCTCGGGGTACAGGTTTGCTTACGATACTTTAGGATCAGGGCAGAGGCAGCCCCTCTTGTATACCCACCGTTTCTGTTGTAGCCTGTAGCCGTGGGAGACTGTTCTCAGTCAATAAAGCATTTTCTGTGTTGGATAGCCGTGAACCTCTGTGGAAGAAGATAGCCAAAAAATAAAACCCCATGGGCAGTCCCTACAGAACACCGGGCCAGGGAAGGCTGGGCATATGTTTGCCCCCCCCTCTCCCCCCGTGATGGGCCGGGCACCTAGGGAAGAGGGGGTGCCCAGAGATGAGCCCTCTGCCACCACCTCAGACTAGTTTGGTGTGTCTGCTCAGCCACTTGTTGAGTGACCTCAAATAAATGCTCCCCCCCAGGCAAAATCATGAGATTTTTTTTTTGGGGGGGGTGTTGTTCACGAAGGAGATTTGCCTCGGAGAACCCTGATAAGGATCTCGAGGCATAGCTGTGGAACTCTGGCGGGGTGCTCCGTTTGGGAAGGAAAGAAGGGGTTGGTCCAGGAGGAAGGTTGGTCCAAGGGGGCGATGAGAGTGGGGTGCATTGCTGGGGCAGCGCTGTGGACTCGTATTCCAGTGAGAGTCTGTTCATCTCTGTTCCCATCGTGCACGCAGACTCTTCAGTGCTGCTTCTGCTCCGACAGGCGGTTTCCAGGGAGCAAACCCCACTGTCCGCTTGGAGAGACGGCTTTTGTTGTTCCCTGAGTTAACGTGCTGTCAGTCCCCCTCTGGTCGAGAGGACCAGAAAGGGAATTCATTGCATAATGAATGAGCAGAGCAACGATTGCTGAGACGGAGGTAGAGGGGCCGGGCTTAAAGGAGGTCACATCCCCACGTGTAGTTTCGAGGATGGGTGCTGTTAAGCTTGGACAGGCTGTTGGTAGTGTGGCGCGTAGACGGCCCCCGTGCGGAGACACACTTCAGGAGCTTTATGTCCACCGTGCGCGTGACCGATTTGGGTCTCACATCCCTGTTGTCGGAGTTTCTAATCGAGAGAAGAGATGATCTCCCAAGACTGCTGCCATTCCAGTGGGCTGTCATCACCTGGGGGAAAGTCAAGTTATTTCCAATGTGCAGTCTAGAAGAAACTCACAAATGGATCCCCAAAAGATCATGGGGATTTCCCAATGAACTTTTCATAGCCTCGTGTGCGTACCCCAGCAACCCATGCCTCTGCTTAGAGAATCACTTTGACCAAGTTAGAAGGGAAAAGAGGTTCCCTGCCTCCCAAACTTGTGACCTGGACCCTGTGGGATTCTCCCCCTCCCCCTGCCCTTTGGTGCTGGCCTTTGAGATGAGACTCTGTGAGGGTGATGGGGGGGGGGGGGTGCCTTGGGCGTGACTGCTGGGCGTGACTCACAGGTGTCTCAGGGCGGTGCCACTTGAAATTTAAGCATTTTGTTTGTTCTCCCGGTTTTACTATTCTTGGGTTACACTTGAGCTGATTAAGCGGCTTTGTTCAAAACAAATGTCCCCACCCCCACCCCCATATCCCGAAACCCGTTGGCAGGTGGGAGAATAATCAGGTTAGCTGCCCCTGCACGGGGCCTGGATTCAGCCTGAGTTGGCTTGGCTGGCTTATGACGTTCTTCCTCGAGCCTCTGGCTTCAGATAGAACAGCAGGGAGAGAAGGTGGGGGACGAGGCCCTGGTGGGTTGGTCTCGACTCCTGCAAATATTTGACCAGCATTTATTTGGAAGAGAGGCTGAGCAGATGAAGAAGGGCCCTCCCCCACAAAACCACCGTCGAGTGGAAGCTGAATCATAGCGAGCGACCCCACAAGACAAGTTAGAATGCCCCTCTGAGTTTCCGAGACTTTGAATCTATTTACACCCCCCCCCCCCCAGCCGTGTTACTGGCCTGTAATTCGCTTGTCATCTCATACAAAACTTCACCTCAAGAAGAGCTGTACAGTCATCACCAAAACCAGTTTTAGAACACCCCCCCATTCCAGTACTCATCTTTAATAGTCTACTTGTATCCCCAAGAGAGAATTAATCCACTCCCTGAGAATGTTCGTGAACACCTTAGGGGAACAGAAGGTCCTGTCTTTATCCCAAGCACTGGCTGGCGGTTTCGAACTGCTGGTCTTTGGGATTGCAGCCCAATGTGGAACCACGACGCCACCAGGGCTCCTCAAGAAGAGACTTGCCTGCTTCTCTCAGGGCTCCTCAAGAAGAGACTTGCTTGCTCCTTTCAGGTGTCTGTGGGGACAGGTCATGCTTGCCCCTGCAAGGCCTGTCTCATGGGGGAGGTCTTTCCCCCTCCTGGCTTTCAAAGAAACTAGTTTTTCAATATTTCAATTGCCGTAGGTAATTGTGAGTGATAATGTGAGTGATAATATGTGAGTAATAAACACCGGTCGCTTCAGGTACCATACCATTTGGTGACCTTGCACATGATCATCGTGCCTAAAGATGACCATCAGCGGTGACCATTCTGGAATTTCCCCATCAGGGACAGGGTCTCTGACTGCGCGTGCCTTCCTTTTCCCCAGATACTGCTCACCTCCCAGGAACGAGCCCCAGCCATCAGGTATCGTCTCCTGGAACAGGCTCTCCAACAACAGAGCGATCCGAGGGCCCCTTGGAGATTGGGAGATTGCTGCTGTGGGGCGGGCGGTCATGTCAGGAGCCAGGGAAGGGTCCGCAGCAGGGCCCATCCAGGGACGGAGGGGACAGGGCTGGCGAGGTGTGAGCACAAAGGGCTTGCCTTGTTTCTCATATAGGGAGGGGTTTTAGGAACGAACACACACACACACACACACACACACACACACACACACCTCCCCACCACTGAGTTGAAGGTGACTCACAGCGTCCCTCACATTTCATGGAAGGCTCTCCAGAGGAGGGGACGAGTGGGTTTGAACAGCCGCCCTTGCAGCTAGCAGCTTGTGACCTGTGGCTGCCAACCTGTAACCACTGGGTCCCAGTGCGGAGAGCCATTTGAGCAGAGCCGGGTCAGCATCAGGGGTCTGCTCCCAAACCTTCAGGAGGGCGGAGGCTGGAAGAGTCTAAGCAGGAAACTAGGGCTCTATCCAGGGGCACAAGGGGTTTTAAAAGTCAAGCTGATGTCCAGACTGAAGCATCTCTATGCCCTCTAGGGATAGCTAGCCACGATTAGCTGGAAGGGCCTGGAGCCCGGGCGGGGGCAAGTCTGGGCTCTCTGGACGGGGCACTGACAGACTCCTTGCCCACTCGGTTGACCCTCTGGGAAGGGGCTCTTCCCCTGACACCTACTGGTGGAGCTGAAAATCACCTGGGATGCTCTCCCCATGGAGGGGAAGGACATACCCACAGAACTGAGTGGCCCTTAAAGGAGGAGAGACGGCTTTCCCACTGCTAGGCATGGCAAGTGCTGCCAGGCCCCTCGGCCAACGCCCTCATCCTGCAGGGCGACGCTGAGGTGTGGAGATGTTGCTAGCAGTGGCCACCGTGAGCTTTCCCTGGTGAATAAAACACATCCGACTCTGCAAGGACTCCGAGGACCCCTGGGGGCACACTGCTTGGCAGAAGCCCAGGAACACTACAAGCCGCCCTGCCTGATGCTGGGAAATAGGTCAGACCCCTGAGACAGCTGGAAGGCAGAGAGATTCAGGGGGTGTGTGGAGGGATGGTGAAGTGCGATTCCATCCAGCCCAAGAACGGTCGACGTCATGGTGCTGCTATACATCTACCCAAACCCATAGGACCATACACACGTCAACATCACTTCACCACTTATAACAAATGTCCCACAAAGATGCGGGAACGGAAAGGTAACGGAGAAGAGGTCGATGGGCACTTTTTGCACTTCCTGAGTAGTTTTGCCGGAAACCCGATGAATCTGCCCTGAAGAAACAAGTGTTTCAATGGGATCCAGGAGGTCCTGGGTAGTGTTGGAAGCTGTGTCACGCAGGGCAGCTGTCAGCTGGTTCTGTCACACCTGTAGGCACAGCTCAGATGGGGCCCTGCAGGGGTCGGGAGCTAGGAAAGGCAGGAGAGGAAGCAGGGACAGAGGAGGAGGAGGCGTTGCACGGGACATTGATTGTGCTCAGACAGGAGAATGAAACTGACACCTGGTTTCCGCCCACGGCAGGATGGGGTGCTTGACCCAACCGCCACTTTGAAGCTCAGCGTCCACATGCAGCAGCCGGGCTCCACGGGATCCCTTCTGCCCATTTCCTCAGAGCTGGGGCAGGGCTTCCAAAGGCAGGCTTTGGTGTTGGGATTTAAAAGGACAGCGGTTGCTTGTGGGCTTCCCGGAGAGTATGGCTTCCATGTGGGGACAATGGGACGGGAACAGAGACAGCAGAGTGAGACGCATAGGACCAGACCATATGCCCTTATTGTGGCTTCCTGGCGTGAGTGTGGTTCTAGGGGTGATTTGGGTGCCCCCAGGCTGGGTGGGGCAGCTGTGGTTGTTCACATTACAGTGGTTGCTTTGAAGAATCCGAGCAAGTGGGGAGCAGCTAGGAAGGGGAAGTGTTGGGATCGGGAGATTGCATTTTGCAAACCGTTTCATGCTGACATGGTACTTGAGGGCGTGTGACTTCCCCAGTCTGTGTGTGAAGAGAAGAGAGAGTCTGGACTCAGCGTTGACCAAGAAGAGGACCCGGGGGGAGGGGGGGCAGGGAGGGACCCACGGAGATGATACCACATTCCTGAAGGGAGGCAGAGGGTGTCTGACGGTGCCCAGCCTGATGAGGCCGAGCAGGAAGAGAGAGGCCGTGAGTTGGGCCGTGAGTTGGTCACACCAGGGTGAAGGTGGTAACGTGTCTGTCAGTCTGTCTGAGTTGTCCAGGGGATAGCCCAGACCACAGTGCACAAAGGTGGGTCAGGGAGTAGTCACCCGGCCAGCCACTGAACAGATCAGAGTTCAGAGCTGCTCAGACTCCAGGTGCTTTGAGCCTGGGTGTCGTATCTCTTGAGTTTATACCCACGTCTCTCCTGTGGAGAGACTCACAGTCACCCACAGTCGCCCACCGAGTCTGCTTGCCTGGGTTTTCCTCCTTGCCACGTCTTGCTGCGCCTGCCTGTGTTGTAAGTGCTAATTATGTCCTGGTGGTTGAAAGCACTCAGCCCATCATGCAGCGACAGCATCTACACGTCCAGCTAGCTTCCAGCTAGCTTAGTGACACTGACGCGGTCTTTGAGTAGTGCAGCCACCCCCACTGCCCTACTCTGCTATTCTGCTCCACCAGCACAGCCTCACTGCTTCCTGACAGCTCCTACCTAAGCTTCCAGGTTGTCGGGTTTAATGTGATCCCACAGAGATAGGACTTAGCAGAGCACAGTGTTCAAGGCAGGCCACCTTTTTCCCCCTACCAACTCACTGTCATCAGGTAATTGTGGCTCAAAGTGACCCTATAAGGATAAGCGTACACTTACCCTGTGGGTTCCTGAGACAGTAACTCTTTACTGGAGTATAAAGCCTCATTTTTCTCCCTTGGAGCAGCTGGTGGTTTCAAACTGCCCACCTTGTGGTTAGCAGCCCAATGCATAACCACTATGTCACCAGGGAGCCTTCTTCTTTTCTTTTTTCCATTTCTCAAGCTAAAGAGTTGTTTGTTTTGAGAATGATTTCATGGGATATCACTGGTTTCAGGTCAGATATTATTAGCCCAAGCCAGTAGTTTCCAGGGGCCATCCGTCCTCCAGGGTTGCAGACAGTCTGGAGTCGGTTATCATTTGAAGTTCTGTTTTCATCTCCCCCTTTGGATCAGCTTTCTTCTATGGAATCTTCTTTTTTTTTCTTAAGTGATTCTGTTGGCATATAATCCCCACAGCATACAATTCAGTAGGTCGGTCGTACCAAGAAGAGTTGTACAATCATTAACCTAATCTATTCCAGAAAATTTCTTGTACTCACTGTTAGTGAGTCCCCATTTCCTTGCAACCTCCCCTTCCAGGCCCCAAGAAACCAACAATCCAATATTGGCACCATAGATTCACCTATCCTGGATTTCATAGACTGAAAGACAAACAAAAAAGTGAGAACAAGCAGAAAGCTGACAACAGTAACAAAATAAAATAGAAAAGAGAGCAGAGAATATTAAAAACCAGAATAACTTTGCAATGGGTCAAAAGGGAGATCAAATGATAAGGTGCTACATGTTAACCTAACTGCATCTTCTAGAGCCATCTCTATAATGGTCTTTTCTTTGATAAGGAGATTGTTAACATCTTCCACTAAAGGTCAGAGGGTGTCACCGGAGACCTCATTTATGTGTGGACTCAGTAAATGGATTTTGAGACTCTGCTGCCACCTTTCTATGGGATCTTTGCTCAAAATGGCCAGTAATGGACCTGAGGCCCCCACCAGTTCTTCTGCTGTGCTAGGAAGCAGGCACTTGTTTTTGAGGGCAGTTAGTCACACATTCCATCTCCTATCCCCGACTCCCCTTCTTCATCTCTTGCTACAGCGCATAGAGATTAATTGTGCCTAGGATGGCCTCGTGCAGGGCCCCACGGGCTACACAGTGAAGCAGCAGGGAGACAAGCACCAAAATTAACTGCGATGTCCCACTGAAACTGTGACTCTAAACCAGGGAGCCAGGCCCCATGAGCTGTGTGGAAGTAGCTGCTTTGTCATGGCTGTAAAACATACCCATCATGCAACTTGTCAGCTCACTTTTCTCTTTACTATGTGTGCGACTTACCTACAGAATTGACAGGAATTACCTATGTAGCCTTGCCCTTCACCAGTGGAAATTTTCTACCATCATTAACCAACCCTGTCTCGCCCTTCCCTTCTTCCTGCTCCTGGTAAACTTGAGTCTCTGTGTATCCGCCTTTCTATGTAAATACTGTACTCACTGCCATCATCGTGTATTTTTCTTCACATAAGGGAGGTCATAACATGTGACCTTTTGTGATTGGCCTGCGTTGCTCGTTGTAGTCTTCAGGGTTCTTCTGTATGGCAGTACGTTGCCAAGACTTCATGTCCCCTCACAGGCTAAGTATCCCCTTGATTGGAGGACCACAGCAGGTTTCCTCGTTCATCTGTGGATGGCGGCAAAACCCCCCAGGCTCAGTTCAGCTTGGTCCCACAGGGTCCTGATGAGTCCGGACCAACTTGACGGCAGTGAATGAGATGTGTGGGTTCAGAGCTCTCTGACCAAGCCAGTCAGGGTGTGATGACCGTGGCAGTTACATAATCTGGTGCCAACCTTAGCGTGTCAATCAGGTTGCAGCTTGATGACCTCATTGGGTGATGCCATGGAGATAAATAGCTCCCTGAAGGCCAGGAACACACAGACTCTCTGCTTTGTCTTCCTGATGACTAGCCATAGGGAGCTACCCTAGATCCCTGGAGCTGAAGGAGCCACATAGAGACCCACACCAGTGCCAAGTTGCTTCCACTGCCACTGGATGCACAAGACTTTCCCCCCACGGGCCTGGCATCTTCCTGCATTAGGTGTCATAGTATGTGTGGCATGAGTCTGAGGAGGAGTTCATAGACTGGTATCGTACTGGACATAAGGGTTAATATCAGACTTACAGACTTGATCTGGACTGGGCTGGGCTCTTTTCTCAATATTCACTTGCTCTTGTACAGAAAGCTCTTTGTTATACACATAGGAATGTCTATGGGTTTGTTTCTCTAGTTAATCCGGACTAGCACAATGACTTATGACCCTGTGACTCTAGCATCCCCATCAAGGGCACCCCCAGGCAAAGGCCCTGAGGGTGCTGCCTCCTTCACTCTCTCAGCCTTTTTGCCACAGGGAAAAGCTTTTTCACGCTGTCTGTCAACCTCCCGGCTTGAGCTGATGTGCAGGCTCATAAAAAGACTGTGGCCTTCCAGTGCACACCACAGGCTTTCACCTGTATGCTCTTTGGAATAAGATATAGTTATTAAATCCCACTAAAGTAAAAAAAATAATGATTTTTATTATATTCTAGTTTGGTGGACGGTGGCCCTCTGCCTAACCCACAAGACCCCAAGACGCCTTGGTGGAGTCCAGCTTTCTTAGTGTATTTTTCTTCCCATGTGTTCTCTGCAGTAGCCTCAGCTTCCTCGCCGCTCCTGGAGTAGTCAGACATCTGTGCCTCTCTTCTTCAAAAAAGTGCCGCCCCCCAACTTTCTTTACCTGAAAGTTTCTCTTTCCAGCCCCTCCACCCCCAAGTACCCATCCACCTCCCGCTTTTATGATGCATTCTTCTTTTTCATTTGTTGTGTTTTTATATTTATTGAAACCAAATGAAAGCAGTCAGAAACAAAGCAGACACAATTGCCAGGACCAGACCTGAGGTTGTCAGGTTGACGCCTGTGTGTGTGCTGTAGGACATGGACAGGCATGCTAATTACCTGGGGTTGCTTCTGTCTCCTTTGAAAGCCTCGAGGTCCCTTAAGGAGGTAGGCACCGTGTGGTTTTTATCTGCATCCTGCCAGGCAACTGGCCCCCTGTGGAGCATGGGCTGTGCATGTGTGCCGAGTGGATTGTCTGATTGGACAGGCAGAAGCAGACAGCCTACTGTGCTTCCCAGGATCACTGGGGAGGAAATCAGACTAGGACAGGAGTGGAAATAGTTTAAGATAATGATAACCCCTTTTAAGTAAAAACCTCCTGAAATGATGGTCTGTCTCGTTCTTTTTGATACAGTGACTATATTCTTTCCATCTTCTCTGATGCTTCTTGCATCATTCTCTGTTTTCCCCTTATAATCTTCCAGTATTGCCATTTGAAGCTTGACTTTTTTTCTTTCCTGTTTTTGTCTTGCGTTCCTTTAGTTTAAGATACACTGAGCAGCATGTTCTTGCTTTTGGGTCAAAGTTTGTGATGCCTAAATCTTCAATCACATGACCCAGGGAAGAGGAGGAGGCATTGGGCTGGATGGTACTTCTTTTTAAAATTAAATGGAATAAATATTATTTGTCCTGAGAATTTCCCAGTGTCCTTGAGATTAAGAAAGGCATTGATGAAGCCCACAGGCAAAAGATCTATAGTTATCATTATTGT
Source organism: Nesogale talazaci (assembly GCA_004026705.1). NCBI lineage: Eukaryota > Metazoa > Chordata > Mammalia > Afrosoricida > Tenrecidae > Nesogale > Nesogale talazaci. The sequence continues at coordinate 1,724 of PVJH01008470.1, read as the reverse complement.
ATATTGGGGGGCGGGTGGGATGCTGATGGTGACGGTATAAATTTGGTCTGTACCCAGGCAATCACATGGTAGATATATGAGTTTCTGAGACTGGAATTCTTTTTTTTTTAAAATCATTTTATTGGGGGCTCGTACACCTCTTATCACAATCCATCCATCCATCCATTGTGTTAAGCACATTTGTACATTTGTTGCCATCATCACTTTCAAAACAATTCTTGAGCCCTTCGTATCAGCTCATTTTTCCCTGTCCACCCCGTCTTCCCTCATCCTTGATAATTTATAAGTTATTACTATTTATTCATTTCTTACACTGACCCACTTTTCTGTTGTCTGTCCCCCCCGGGGGGGGGATTATATGTAGATCATTGTGATCGGTTCCCCCTTCCTCCCCCCACCCTTTCCTCCACCCTCCAGGGATTGCTGTTCTCATTATCGGTCCTGAGACTGCACCTCTATGGGTGCAGAAAGTCTCGTCTTTCTCCCACAGAGCTGCGGCTGGTTTCCGACTGCTGACTTTCAGTTAGGACCCCAACACATCACCTCTTGACACCACCTGGGCTCCTTGACCCTAATGGTTTCCAGAACAGGGACTACTTTATACAAGGGAGATACTAAGATGCATAAAGCACGGTCTCTTTTTCTCGGAAGTCTTAGGATTAGTTATGGACACGTGGCCAGTGCAGTCCTAGGATGAGTGATGTGAAACTTTCCATGAGGACAGAACAAGGCAGGCCCCCAGACCGACTGCACTCAGGCTTCATGAAGAGAGAGTGGGAACAGTGGGGGTGGGAGGGGTGTTTCTGTTTGGGGCTGGTGGGGGTGAGTCCTGAGGAACCCATCCCAGGGGATCCATGATTTAATAGAGATGGATGGCGCTTTAAAATGGGGTGGTGGTGGTGGGCCTCCTTTCTGTTGGAGCTCATTGGCTTTCACGGAATCGCGTATCTGCGTGTATGTGACATGTTTCCTTGGCTTGTGTCTGTTTTCTAGGCTCAAACCATGAATTACGTTGGGCAGCTGGCGGGCCAGGTGTTCGTTACGGTGAAGGAACTCTACAAGGGCCTCAACCCCGCCACGCTGTCCGGATGCATCGACATCATTGTGGTCCGGCAGCCCAACGGGAACCTTCAGTGCTCCCCTTTCCACGTCCGCTTCGGGAAGATGGGGGTGCTGCGCTCCCGGGAGAAAGTGGTGAGAACCCGGACCCTGGGCGGTCGGGGCCAGCTCTCCTCTCAGGGGGACTCGGCCCCTGCCTTCCTCTCTCTCCCGTCCAGAGGTCCCCTTCTCTGCTGGGAGGGGCTGTCTGCTGACGGCAGAGCTCCCCATTCACAGCCTTCAGGATCCCGCGGCCGTTTCAGTCACTTCCCAAGCAGTGGCACCCACCGACTCTTCATTTGCCCCAGGCCCAGGGGCTCGGGCAGCACAGCCCCGAGGTTTTGTCTCCACTCGTGCCCTGTGGGCGTCCCGGCAAGGAGCCAAGGCCGAGCAGGAGTCATCGGAAGCCTGGCTCCCCTGCTTGCTTGTTCGCCCCTCACTCGCTCAGTCTTTCACTCACTCACTTGCTCACTCAGTCACCCAATCTCTCACTCAGTCACCCAATCTCTCACTCAGTCACCCAATCTCTCACTCAGTCACCCAATCTCTCACTCAGTCACCCAATCTCTCACTCAGTCACTCAATCTCTCACTCAGTCTTTCACTCACTCACTTGCTCACTCAGTC
>PVJH01008469.1:0-85101 GCA_004026705.1 Nesogale talazaci | reverse complement strand
AGTGATGATGCATACAAGTTTCCTCTGATTCCTGAAGCCTTCCTCCCTGTCCCCCAACCTTCATGGTCCCAATTCTATCTTGCAAATCCAGATGGACTGGAGAAGTCACACTGGCATAGAGGGGAGCTGGAGATATGGGGAAACCAGGATGGATGGGCCCCTTTGGGCCAATGGTTAGAGTGGAGATACTGGAAGGGTGGAGGGAAGGGGGGGGGTGTAGAGAGATGGAACCAACAGCAAGGATATATACACAAGCTCTTATTTGAAGGATGGGCATTAAGGGAGTGGGTTGGGGGAGAGATCGGGCAGTGTACGATATGACAAAACAATAACAATGTATAAACTATTGAGGGTTGGAGGGGAGGAGAGACCAGGGGAGGAGGAGAGGGAATGGATAGGCCGATACTAGGGGCTAAAGGGAAAAAGGTGGACGATTGGAGAACAATAATAGAGGTGGACATATGAGGGTGCTTGACGAGTATGCTTATTTATATATTGTGAAAAACGATGTATGAGCCCCTAATAAAATGATTGAAAAAAAAAAAGAAAAACCCAATGTCCAGAAATTATATATAAATACATAAAAATAATAAAAAGTAAAAGCTGTAAATAGTTCAAGGTCTGTTTGCTGACCTCTAGGAGTGTGCTCTGGTAGAGTCTGCTGGGGTTCCCTGCCCTGGCCCCCAAGTCTATCCTCGGCACTGCCTCAGGACTGCCATACTTTGCTTCCTTTGCTGTCCTGCTGCACGGTCTTAGCGTTTCCCTCTGTGTGGTAGGGTTAGACCAAGTGCAACCCGGACACTGTGTCTCCAGTGTCATCCCCCAGAGAGACATAGATCAACAAAGGATGTCATGTCTCATAGCGGAGCGGGCTATCTGGTCCTCTCTGTGTGATGGATGTTCTCAGTGGGGATATTACATGATGCATCTTTATGAGTGCATTAGAGTCAGGAAGGAGAAGACAGGGCTCTTTCAGGTCCAGGCATGTATGTGGCTAACCTCTTCCAGGAGGTTATGGTCAAGAGTTGATATCCTGAGAGAGATTCTGCCTCCTTAGCAGGATCCTGTATACTTAGATTTTAACCCCCTGGTTTGGTTTCTGAGAATTGTCTTAACAAAGTTAGTGGTTTACAGGAGCAGAAATTTATCATCTCACTGACTAGTCTTTAGAAGTTTTCGAATCAGGTGTTAATCAAGTTGGTGCCATCTAAGGACTCTGAGATAGGATTTGGTCCATGCCTAGCTCCTGTTGACAATGATTCCTTGAACCATTGGCATATCATTTCAAAGTTCTACCTTTGCTTCTGGTTTTCTTCCCTGTGTATGTCTCTATGTCACTTCTCAGGTTTTCACTTTTAAGATAAGTTTAGGACTTGTTTTACTTTAGCACGACCAATGGCTAACTTAATGATAACATCTTCACAGGCACTGTCAAAAGAAGGTCCCTTCTCAAGGTATCCAGGGTTAGAATTTTTGGGGGGAATATTTCCTTTTGGGGAACATAATTCAATACCTATCATCTAGTGTGTGCTGATTTTAGAGTGAAGCTTTCTCAGAGGACGGTCTTAGTTCATGCTCACAAAGATCATCTCACTGCTGGACTTTCTACACTGTGTCCAACACCAACTAATATATATGAACTTGGCATTCATATAGACTCCATCTATATCTGTGATTTGAACAGTATAGATTTAGGATAATCTCAATACATGAGACAGAGTCTCACCGTTCTTTCTAAGGAATATTCTGGTTGCTTTTCTTCCAAGATCTTCTGTGAAACTTTCTGAATTAGATGTTTGATGTTGCCATCAATAATGTGATTCTGTGGTGGGATGAGACATGTGTCCTACAATTTTTGCCAATGTCTCAGTATGTTAATCACCAGTGTTTTTCATGGTCTGGTTAAGCAATGTTGGTGGAGGCAGTGGAGGCTCAGTGGTCCAGTTTTGACTGTCCATATGGAAAGTCTGTGTGCACTTCTTGGCAAATGCACTCCAAGGATAACCGCCACCCATCTGCCAAAGAAACATTCCATGTTGAACAGATTTCATTGAGTTTCAAGATGAAGGCAATGGAGAAAGAAAGACTAGATGATCTACTTCTGAAAATCAGTCAATGAAAATGTTTTGGATCACAACAGTCCAATCTATAGCCCATGCTGGGACTGGCTTTGGTCCAAACACCCTGTGGTTTCTTAGTGCATGAGATCTATTTGGAGCAGGGGCCCATTTTATGACAGTTGACAATCACAAACCTTGTTGAATGACTGCAATCAAGTTTTCTCTTTTAAATGGATGGAATGGATGAAGAGTTTGGGGCCTTTTTTGTTTTACAGTTGGAAGTTGCTGTGTATCATTGGCTGTCATTGAGCAGTTAAAAATCAGAAGGTCCTCTCATACCTGGGTCCCTACAGTGCCAAGTATTAGACATTTTGGATTCTCTATTATTTATGATCCTCATTTAATATGGTAAATATATTTTGTGCATCATTCATTTTCCCTGAATTCTAAGATTAGAGTATATGAAAATAAACTTTTAATTAGCAATCTTGTGAAGAAAACAGACTCATATTCAGATATGGCACTATGTCTATTTTTTCCCATTTCTATAGCCTTTTAAAAATAATCTCCATCATTCCTACTTGGCAATGAACCTCCAGCATCACACTCAAAATTAACTTATAGTTTTCATCAAATGTAGTCTAGACTGTCTGTGTCTTTCCAGATCCACACATAAGCAATCTGATCTGCTACTTACCCAAAACTTCTTCCTAAAAAGAAAAAGTGAAAGTATATATGATTGCCTTTTAAACCTCAGATGAAGTGAATACAATGGTCAATAAGTTCATCAAGTTCGGTTTAAACTTTATGGTGCAAATGCCAGACTTCACAGTTCAGTGAGCATTTTCAAATGATACACGGGCTGCCTATATCACATTTGTACAAAAGAATTGATTTGGGTGGTTGGAATAAGGCCATTTTCATTTTGCTGCAAGCTTTCCAGAAATAATTGTGCTATATTAGAAGATAAATTATAAATGGATTACCGTGTTTAAGTATTACCCAGAACGTTAACCACGGACATAATGGGCTTTCTATTACAGCACTAAATAGCAAGTGTCAACCTGTGTTTTACAGGTCTTCAGGATCTCTCAGCAGGCGTGTGGGTTCTAGGGAGAGCTGTGCTGTCGGCTTGACAGAAATATCATATGTCCTACTCACTCGTTGTTTCCTTCCTTTTGGGTTTGCTGTGTTTCTGTTATTGGCAGGGGCACCAAAGGAGGCAGCTGGGACCTTCAAAGGCCCTGCAAGTCACACAACCGGGAAGTAAGAGAAGGGTGCTTTCAAAATGGAGGTTGCAAATGTATTACTCTTTTGACTTTTGCAGGAGATATTAATTGGCAGAAATATTGAGTGGCAGCAGTCTGTCTATGCCCTTGGAACCAGTGGGAGTTTTCCTTGTCATTCAGCTGATCTGTTCTCAGAGGCCTTTGCACAGTCTATACAGGCAAGCCTGCCTTTTAAGAGGGTCTTCCCCAGTTAAGGTATGCCTGGGTTGTACAGAAGGTTATTTGCTAGGCTGTTAACTGACATATTGAGGGTTCAAGCACACCCAGAGGTGTCTTAGGATGAAAACCTGGTGATCCACTTCTGAAAAATCGCCATTGTCAGCTCTAAGGAGCACAATGCTCTGGTACACATTGGGTTACTGTAAACTGAATTGACTTGGTGGGAACTGTTTTTCCAAGCCTCTGGGTGATTCAAATAATCTGTATTTGGTACTCACCCAAAGGTTGAGTTTATAGCAGTGGTGTAGAAGGATAGCCTGCTGGTCAACTTCAGTGAGAGTGTATACTACTTGAAAACACTGTAGTGCCTTACCTCACTATGACCACATAAGGTTGTGATGAATCAGCTTAGAGTAGAGTCAGAGAACTATTGGACATGAGAAATCCAGAACACTCCAGTGTGCTCAAGTGGAACATGTACATGGATCAGAAGCAGCTCTGCAAACTGCACTAGAAAGGGAACACAGCCAGACTTCACATCAGGATAGTTACATGTCGGGGTTGTCTCCTCTCGCCACCCCGTTTCAATATGCGTTGAGCAATACCTGGAGAAGCTGGAATATGTGAAGATGAACATGGCATTAAGATCACAAGAAGGCTTATGAAGAGCATGCAAAATACTGATAGCCCCATCTTGCTTATTGAACGTGAGGGAGACTTGAATCACTGTTGATGAAGATCATGGATTGCAGCCTTCAGTATAGATTATCATTTAATTAAAAAAAATAAAACATCCACACAACAAGACCAATCGGTCACATCATGATGAATGGAAAAAGGATTGAAGTTGTTGAGGATTTTATGCTTGGAGCCACAGTCAATGTTGCTAAAAACAGCAACTAAGAGATCCAACAGTGAATTGCTTTGAGTAGCTCTGCTGCTCCACACCTCCTTAAGGTGCTGAAAGGCAAGGATGTCATGTTGAGGACTGAGGTGTGCCCGGTGCAAGCCATGATAGTACTCTCTATCACTCCACAGAGTTGGACATTGAGTGAGGAAAACGGAAAATGAATCAGTGCTTTTGAATGATGGTGCTGGAGAATATTGAAACGATCGTGGACTTCCAAAAGAACAAACCAAAAATCTGCCTTGAAAGAAATAGAGACAGAATGATCCTTAGAGGCCAGGAGGGAATGGCTTCAGCTCATGCACATTAGACATGTTATCAGGAGAGACTAGGATACCGTGCTTTACTAGGTAAAGTAAAACATCTGCAACACAAAGAAGATTCTTGATGAGCTGCATTTGCCCTAGTGGCTGCACTGATGGGCTCGGCCATAATTGTGAGCAGCATGGTTGCAGGGAAGCTAGGAGTCTGAACTGACTACATGACGTCTGACCACAGAGGCCTGGTGCTAATGCTGGCTAAGTGTTGGACTGTGAATTCCAAGGTTGGCACTTCAAACCCACCAGCCACTCTTAGGGGAAAGCTAAGACTGCCTTGTACCATAAGAGTTACAGTCTTTGAAATGAACTCTATACAGAGTTGCTATGAGTTGAATTTATTCAGTGGCAGTGAGTTTTTATATAATGACTACTTGGCTTTCTTTTTTATTAAAAACATTTTATTTGTTTTTCACAATACATAAATAAACATACTGTGCCAAGCACTTTCACGTATCCGCTGCCATTGTCGTTCTCCAATCATCCGCCTTTTCCCTTGAGCCCCTGGTATCGGATTTTCCAACCCTTCCCCTCTTCCTCTGCTCTCTCCTCTCCACCAACCCTCAATACTTTATACATTGTTATTGTTCTGTCATATCTCACACTGCCCGACCTCTCCCCCAACCCACTCCTTTGATGCCTGTCCTTCAAATAGGAACTTATGTGTATATCCTTGCAGTTGCTTCCGTCTCTCTACCCCACCTTCTCTCCACCCTTCCAGCAGCTCCAATCTAACCACTGGCCTGAAGGGGCTCATCCATCTTGGTTTCCCCATACCTCCAGCTCCCCTCTCTACTAGTGTACCTTCTCCAGTTCATCTGGATTTGTAAGGTAGAGTTGGGACCATGATGGTTGGGGGGAAGAAGGCTTCAGGAACTAGAGGAAACTTGTATGCATCTTCGCTGCCCTGTTGCACCTTGACTGGTCTGTTTCCTCCCCTTGACTCCCCTGTAAAGGGGTGATCAGTTACCACCAGTTGGCTTTTTATTTTCATGGTTACATGTCTGCAGTATTCAAGTATTGGATGCACATGGTGCTTTGTGTACAGAATGCACGGGGTTTTTTAGAGAAAACTTCCGATTGTTTTTAGCAGATCTCATCTTTACCATGTCTGTAGTCCCTTTGTCCTTTACATAGCCCCCTGCTATTTATTTGGTTGTCTATCTCCTTGGCCAGGCTTGAGTTACTGTCACCTCTGTGTCCCTTCCACTATTTCCAGCACAGTGCCTTCCACCAAAAAGGGGACACAGCAATCTTGGGACTGAGCATCTGGCCAACCACCAAATAGACAATGTTTGTTCATGTGAATGCACGATGGAGACTGGAATCCATAGGGGATCCAGTGGGAAGGCATTTGGAGACAAGTGCTTCCTGTGTTCTTAGAAGAGCAAAGTGAAACTGGACTTAAAACTCTAACAAGAGAGAAAGATGTGTTCTTCCACACCACCGCAACCTTCCCACGGCTGGTTTCTCCTCTGTAAATGAGATCGTTGGATGGATCTTTAACTTTAAAAGCTTTCAGCATCTTTGGCAGCAGATCCTAATTGCTTTTATTTTGTTTTGTTCTTTGCTTTTTGTTTTTCGAATATCTGATCCTCTCATTGCTTTTCAGAATATACAGAAAATGTCTATCTTATGGTTTTCCTCATCATAAAATATCCAATGGACCTTAACCATAAAGCTGAACCTATTTTAAAAAGCACCAAAATATCATTTCGGGTTTTGCAATGCATGAGTGACAAGACTGGTATATCGAATCATGCATTTAAGGTAAATATTGCTAAATTATAGCTGGACTTTTGAACGGGAGTGCTTTCGTGGGACACATGAAGTACTCTATTTACTGAGCAGTTCGTGATTCAAACTCATGCAATTCAAAGACAGGGACAGTTGGTCACTAAATTTTACCTCTCTAGATTTGGTTCTGCAAATATGGTCACTCCCTTCTTCCTTCTCCCCAGGGATTATGGTGTCTGTTCAAATGGTTTGACCATCAAGGTTGGTCAAACTAGTCATGTGAATTTCAATTGAACCTTCACTCTAGCACACAGCAATGGACTCCAACATCCACACAGGGTAGTTAGTTATGTTTCATAGAGGCAGGGTCTCAATGAGTTGAAACCCACGACAGGATATATAACAACTAATCTGTGAAGCTGTGAGAATAATGGTGGTGCTCAGACATTTGATATCTTGCTCAGGGCCATGTGCTTAGGGTCCCAGCAGGCAAGGCAGAGAATGGAGAAGAAAGAGGGGACCTCGTCTCTCTTCTCCCCCAGTCATGCTTCAAGGGGTTCCTTTTAGCTGCTCACTCACTCTCTCAAGTCCTTCTGGTGCCTGCCCCTCTTCTCTAGGGAAGCAAGTGTCTTTCTGTTGCATGTGCTTTCTCATAAAACATCACTGGGAGACAAAGGGCACAAAAAATTCAGGAGGGAAAACAAAGTGGGAGCTGAAAGAATCTCACGATCATCTGTACTTACAGGTGTGCCACTGGGAGCTGGCGAGGTCATGTCACCTCCTCAAGGTCACACTGCTGGCCAGGGGAGGCTGGACCTGGATTCCAGGTCTTTGGGCTGGTATGCCTGAGTCTCTTTATCTGCTCGCAGACTTGAAAGGGCAGAGGTGTCCACCAAGGCACTAGAAATTCTGTGAGTCGCTTTAAAATAGCAAGGGCTTCCTTTCATTTTTTCTCTCTCTTGTTTTACAAAGATTTCTTGCTTTTTTATTTTTTAAAAAACTTTCCCAGTTCTCCCATTTTCTTGCATGGAAGGCTAATTCAACATCTTGTGTGGAGAATTGACTCACTGTTCCCTGCAAAATAAACATCGGAAAGCAAGTAGTGCAATCACTTAGGGACATACCAGGGTGCTTAGCTCTCTAAGCATCCAACAGCTCAGTGAGCATCTCTGCCCTGACTGTCAAGGGAGAGGAGGAGACAAGAAGGCGCTATGTTCAGAGGACAGGGGACTTCAGGAGGAGCAGTGGTGCAGAGAGTGGGGGAGTAGTATTCTTGGCATTGCTCTAGGCCTGTTTTCCCAGAAAATATAAAAATGCAGAATCACCATCCCTAAAGCTCAGAGATATGCGGCAGCCAACAACACTCATTTCTGAGACTCCAAATAAAATGAAATGTCAACAAGATGCTGCATGTCACATCAGAGGTCCCCAAAGAGAGGCTGTGAACCCCTTATGTTCCTCACAGAACCATAGGGACTATGCCTTCACTCTCCAGGTAGAAGGCCTGGCCTACATGGTGCTACCAGCGAGTGGATGCCTGGTGGCAGCAGGCAAGGCTTGGGGAGGGCTGGAAGGAGGTCCTTAGCCTTTAAACTTCTAGATGTTTAGGAAACTTAAAAAGATAGGCACACATGCATTAAGAAGTACCTAGGTTTTTGTTTGTTCTCTGGTGTTTGACTCCTTCCAGTTTGCCCATTTCCCCCTTCCTGTGTTTTGGTACGTCTTTATACTACTAGTCAAGGTTTCCAGTGAAACAGATATGCACACACAGATATACTGCTAAATATGGACTATGATCTAGATCATTAGCCTTTTCTGTGTCCACATATAAACAGGCTCATAGAATCATTCAGATGGCAAGCTGTACTTTCTAACCTTTGAGTCCAGAATTAGTAGACTCAGAGGCAGGGTTGAGTCCTTGGTGAATCACATTATTGTCTCAGAGGTGAATCCTTCTTTGATAAGTATTCTGCCTTCAAGAGACCACTCACCAAATGGAGAGGAATCTTCCTTAGAGTTAGCTGACGATGACTCTTGACCATCCCTAGACACCTTCACTGCAATATTCAGTCTGGAGCTCTTCCAAACATGTAGGAATCACAACTTAAAGCAAGCTGACAAAAAATTTACTATCCTAGTCCTCAAAGTTTGACTAATCAATAAGTGGCAAGATTTCAGAAACATTTCTTGAGAATATTCTTCTGAGTTATTAGGATGAGATTGAAACCAAGGAACCAGGATCTTTCTTCTAAATTTGATTCAGGGTTTGAAAACCTTCCCCAGAGAGCTAGTGTTCAGACTTCTTGCTACTTTAAAAATGAAAGAATATTTTGTGTATGTGTTTGTTAAAACCGCCAGCTGGTGGTAGATTTGTTCTGGCAGCACTGAATAGCTAAGTTTTTTGAACTAAGAGATCATGACACTGCTTTAACAGATACCTGAAAAGGTAGATGCTGTTATTAAATTAGAGTCTGAGTAGAGACTGGGGGAAGTTTAAAGGTGTCTAATAGTGAAAACCACCCTTTCTCTGTCAGTTGATTATCCTATGGTGGTTTATGTGTTTCTGTGATGCTTGAAGTTATGCTACTGCTATTTTGAATACCAGCAAAGTCACCTAAAGTGAACAGGTTTTAACAGTGCTTCCAGACTGTATAAATGCTAAAAAGAATGAATAGACTGTGACTGCAGAGGAGTTAGCCAGGCAAAACCTTATGGATAGCAGTGAAACATTGTCAGATATTGAAAAATCTCATAAATCACAGCATAACTTGGGGATAGTGCCTGAGGTGAATCCCTCAGGTCAAAATATGACTGAGGAAGAGATGTCTTCTCAGACTTGAGTTGACCATCTTTCCATGGATGGAAGGAAGCCTTTGTGAGCATCGTTTGCTTATGAACCATGACTCTAAATGAGAGGAAACAGCTGCCACCATCTATTAATAATAGGAATTTGAATGTAATCTGTTTGAGTTTATGAAAACTAGAAGTTATCAAAAACTAAAATAAATGCATAAAGATCAAAATCCTAGACACTGGTGAGCTTTAAAGGACTGATATTGAATCAGAAAATTATATGATTTTCTATGCTGGAAATGACAGACTCAAGAGGAATGCTGTTGCATTCTTTGTCAGAAAGGACATTTCAAGATCTAAGGGTAGGGGAAGAGGGGGAAAGTAGGGGAGAAGGGGATAACCAATTGCAATGTTCAACACATAACTATACACCCCTCTACAGGGGGAAGAACAACAGAAAACACGGGGAAGGGAAACAGCGGTCTCATGTGAGAGATAGAAATAATAACAATGTGCCAAGGGGTTATGGGGGGTGGGGTGGGGAGGAGGAGGCTGAAGAACTGATACCAAGGCTCAAAAGAATGTAACTGTTCAGAAAACAATGAGGGTGACATATATAGAAACATGCCTGATTCAATTGATGTATAGATTTTGATAAGAGTTATATGAACCCCGAATAAAATGATTAAAAATTAAAGTACAATGTCTGTGATAGGATTCTATCAATCTATTACAGATGAATCCTGTCAATCCAATTTTTATTCAAACTTGTGCACCAATGATGAAAGCTAGTGATAGAGAGATTGAAGAATTTCACCCATGTGTTCAGTGTGAAATACCTCAAACATGAAATCAAGGTGGATTGATATTTCATGGTGATTGGAATGTAAAAGTTGGAAACAAAGAAGGAATAGTAGTTGGCCTCAGTAACACAAACAAAGCAGGAAATCACACAATAGCATCTTCAAAACCAATGCCTTCTTCATAGCAAATAACTATTTCAATAAAATACAAGGGATTCAAACATGTGGATTTCTCTAGGTAGAATAAACAGAAATCTGTGTACCATTATCTGTGGAAATAGACTGTAGAAGCTCATTATCAGCAACTAAAATGAGGACAGATCCAACTGTGGAACAGACCATTTATCCCTCATATACAATTTTGGCTAAAGCTTAAGAAAGTTAAAACAAGTACGCAAGAGCCAAGATATGACATCAAGTCGAGTCTATCCTACCTGATTGTTTTCTCTTTTTTCCCTACTTGAATTTTGAGAGCATCTAAAGTTTACACTTTTTCATTGAACACTAATAACAGCAGAACAGATGAGCTGTGGGATCACATTAACCTCATACATGAAGAAATAAAGGGTCATTAAAAAGAGAAGGCTCGTTCATAAAGATCAAGGATTGCAGTCTCTTGTCGGATTACAGCTCAATATACAAACAAAACAGATCCTCATGACTGAAACAATAGGTAACATGATAAATAGAGCCGAGATTGAAGTTGTCAAGGTTTTACCTTGATGGATTCTGCAATCAAGGTTTATGGAAACAGCAATCAAGACCAAAGGGCACATTGCACTGGGTAAATTTGCTGCTGACATCCTCCCTCTTTAAAGTGTTGAAAAAGCTAGGATATCATTTTGAGGATTAAGGTACTCCTAATCCAAACCCTGATGTCTTCAGTCACCTCATATGCATCTGAGAGTTGGACATTGAATAAAGAAGACCAAAGAAAAATTGGTGCATTTGAATTATGGGGCTGGTGAGGTATATTGGAAAGTACCACGAACTGCCAAAAGAACAGAGAGCAATCTTGGAAGCGGTCCAGCCATAAGGCTCCTTAAAAGAAGGGCTTGCATCATGCTTGGTAAGTAGACGGGGGCAACAAAACAGAATGCCTTTCAATGCAATGGGCTGACTGCAACGATAGACGAAAACCTAGCAGCACCTGTGAGCATGGCTCAGGACCGATAGATGGTTTGCTTTGTTGTACATACAGTCACTCTGAGTCTGAACTTGATTAATTCATTGCACCTAACAACAAAAAAGTGGTGCAACCATGGCCTAAAACGTAAGAACCCATTGTGATGAGAGTGCCAGGCTGGGCATTGTTGCATTGTGGTGTACACAGGGACTCCGTGAGTGGGAACCAGCTGTGTGGCATCTAACAGCAACACCAGCAACAGCATCAACAACAACACATAGGAGATTCCCTTGAAGAGACCATTACTGGAATTACGGACATTGAAGGCAATTTTTGTGAGGACTCAAAAGGTGGCCTCAGGAGAGCGGTTTTCTCAGAGATGGTGCAAACGGTGACCTACAGCAGAGAAGCAGTGGCAGCAGGATCCATTCAGAGACTAGTTCAAAACAGGATGGGGGAGATCACTGGAGCAAGAGAGGCTGGTGCTTTCTGAAAGATGTTTTCTAACACTTTTCTGTGCGGGACAGAGTTCTAGCCAGCCCAAGAGTCCTGAATGGCTGAGAGGCACAGAAGCAGAGTCTGACAAAAGAGAAAGCAGATGTTAAAGTGTAAAAGACTATGTGACACAGAACTGTCTTGTCTCAAAATGTTGGATCATGACATTTGGGAGTTCAAAGCGTGGAGCTATGACCTTCTGGGTCACCATGTGGGCTGGGCAGCTACCATTTCCTTCGTTCCAAAAAGTCTTCCCTTGGTCTGCAGTGTATGGCTTCTACTGGTGAATGTCAGGGGAATAGGGCTAAATGTACTTCTCAACATTGATGGGGTAAGGCTAATATACTGACAGGAGAAGAGACAAAGGCCTGTAAGTTGAAGGGGTGAGGTCGCCACTCAGTGTGACTAGGAGAATAGGGAGACAGAAAGGCAAGGGAGCAGAGTTAAAGGCCCGTGATGAAGGTCCTCCACCCAGAACCCAGGGGGCATGATCAACACTAGAGCTTTTAAGTCAGGATCAATGTCTAGATGGTCTTAGATCAAAGGATGCATTTCAAGCCTGGTGAGTTAATACAAATCATTCTGCAGAAATTTAGACTTGCTTTGGGCCAGTTACCCCCTTTTACCTCTAGTGTCTTCCATTTGTAATGAAAGGTCTACCATTTGCTTGGGTTAGATAATTCGTATTTTAGGCTAATCCAAAAACAGGAAGCTAAGCCAAGTCATGTTTTCTCAACTTTCCAGATGATTAGCCCAGAGTAACTCACTGAACTTATCTTCATAGAAAGTGTGCCCAGAAAACTGTTACCCCAAACAGGACCGTACCTCAAAGACTTCTCTTGGATCACCTGACAGCGAAATGGGGCTGAGGATAATAGCAGTAAGACACATACAGATTATTGTTCAGTACCCTCAAGTAGATTCCAAACCATGGCAACCCTACCAGACAGGAGAAGCACTTCACAGGGTTTCCTAAATTCTCATCATGATAGGAACGTATTGCTACATTGCCCTTCTCATTGAGTTGCGTGGGTTTGAGTCATTCGGCGAAAGGACTGGTATTGACTATTTTAAACTGGAAACTCTACGCTGGGAATGACAAATTAAAGCATCACCACATTATTTTGTCATTAAAGAAAAGTTCAGCATGTGTTCTGAAGAAAACACTGTTAGTGATAGGACAATGTCCATATGCCTAAAACATAGCTCAGTTAACAATATTGCTATTCAAATTTGTGCAGCAATAAAATAATGCCAAATATAAAGAAATTTAGTAATTTACCAAGTTCTACAGTGTGAAATTAATCAAAAAGACAATGAAACTGCATCTCTAACTATAGGCAATTGGAATATGAAATTTGAAAACAAAACAGGACCCCAAATTTGATAAATGTGACATTGGTGACATAAATGGCGAAGATCTAATGATAGAGCTTTTTAGGGTCAACAACTTACTAAAGCACAAACCTTTAAAAACAGTATAAATAGTGACCGTATATGTATACATAACACTGACTGCAATAACAAAAATCAAATGAACTACCTGCGTGGAAAGAAGTGAGTTCATTGTCATAGTCACAATCAGGCCAAGGGGCTCCTCCAGGAAAATCTACCCAGTTGCTCACCTGCAATTTCAAGTTGAAGCTGAATAAAATTTTAAGAAGTCCACAAGAGCCAAAGACCAATCTTGAGTAATCCCACCTGAATATAGAGATCATCTCCATAATAGATTTAACACACCGAACCGTGATGATCCAAGACTAGACGAGTTAGGGTTCAACATCAAGGACATCACCCATGAAGGAAAAAAAAAAAACATAAGAAAGAAAAACAAAAACAAAAGAAAAGATGGATGTCAAAAGAGAACTCTGAAAATAGGCTAACCAATGGGGACAGTAATTGGATCAGTGGTTCCTTGGGGTTACCGGAGGGAAGATTGGTGGCACAGGAGGTGCTAATAGCAATGGACGCAAGAGTGAACAGCTTCCAAAATTGATTGTGGTAAGTAGCACTATTCTTTCTGATGTATTTCATATCAATAAATAGTTTGTGGCAGTCTCCTAATCTGGTGTCAATTTGAGAGTTAAGAATGCAGAGATGGAGTCTAACCTGTCAATCTGGAGATAGCCAATGAGACCTCTGTGTGGGCATGACCTTCTCTTCTGAGAATTCTGGGAAATCTGGTGCTTCCTTCTTGGAAGCAGGAGAAACTCACTCACTTGCTTGGAGACACTCGACTGACAAGGTTGGCTCCCTGTGAGATATCGCTGAAGAGAAGCCACATGGACCTACCCTGATGGAACCAGATACCTGGAGTTAGAGAAGCCATGTGGAGGCTCCTGTCAGTGCTGAAATAGGTACAGCACTACTGGATCCAATGGTATTCTACCCATCTGACTTGTGATCATCCTGTATTTGGCATCATTGCAAGTGTTTTCTGAGTCTGAAGAAGACTTTATAGACTGGTGTCATACAGATGGGCTAATATCAGATTTCTGGGCTTGTACCGGACTGGGTGGGGTCAATGTTGACCCAATGTTCAATTCCTTTTGTATATGAATCTCTCTTACACACATATATTTATATAGATAGGTGTTTATGAATTTGTTACTCTAGTCTACCCAGACTGACACACAGTTCAAACAGAGACAAACTTGAATTTGATGGCAGAGTAGCTAAAGTCATTGGAAGAAATGATGAAGTTAAAAAAATGGAACAGAAGATTTCAAAGTGTAGAATGAGTCTACAAAGTAAAGCATTATAGTGAAATATGCAAACACTTGGAATTATAAAACCAAAGGGGAAGAAAATGATTAATATTTCTGAAGTTGAAATAACAGAAGAAAAAAAATCCAAGTCTTCATTTTAAATACTAAAGGATTTTAATAGTCAAAAATATAGAATGATGCAGGAATCACTAGAAAAAGATGGAAGGGCTTCACAGTTATTGTACACCGCCCGCCTCCCTCAACCCCCGCAAATCCACCATTTTGTGTGGTGGCATATTATCAAGAGCTGATGACATTGAAAGAAATCCAAACTCTACTTAACATATTGGTGATAAAAAGGCTCCAGAAATTGACCAAATGAAGATTGAGATGTTTCAGCAAAGAGAGGTAACCTTGGAAGCACTCATATTCACATTTACAGAAACTCTCATGCTTAGGAAATATGATATAAAACCAGTTGGCCAATCAACTGAAGAGAAACATTTTTGCCTGTTCTAAAAAAGGCAACCCAATGGAAGGACGGAATTGAATAACAATATCATTGATGTCACATGCAAGTAAAATTTTGCTGAAGACACTTCAAAAGAAATTGTACCAATACATGGACAAGGAACTTCTGGAAATCCAACCTCAAATGTACAGAGAAGCTGGATTAAGAGATGTTATTGTTGATTTATATGGATCTTGACTGAAAGCAAAGATCACCAGAAAGATTTTAATTGTACTTTATTGACATAACAAATTATGAATAATATTGAGAAGCATGGGAATTAAAGAATTCTTTGTAATTAAAAACTTGTAAGGCATGCATAAGAATGGTATCAAAAAAAAAAGAATGTGGCATCAGAATTGGAGGAAGACTTATTATCAACCTACAATGTACAGATGACATAATTTTCCTGGCTGGAAGCAAGGAGGACTTGAAGAATTTTCTGTTAAAAAGAATACAGCCACAACAGAAAGAGACAGAGAGAGAGAGACTCACATTTGAACCAATATGCAGCATCGTTGTAACCAATGAAAACACTGAAGTTGTCAAGCATTTCATTTCACATCATCCCAATCAATGATTAAGGAAACCATGGCCAAGAAATTAACAATACTTTACATGGGGCAAATCTGCCTCAAAGTACCTCTTTAGAATGTTTAAGGCATAGATATCACTTTGAGAAGAAAGATGCACCGAAGTCATGGCATTTTCAAATGTCTCATTTGTATTCAAAAGCTTGATGAAGCATGAGGAAGTTTGAAGAAGAATCTATATATTCCAATTATGATGTTGACAAAGAATATTGAATATGCCATGGGTTTCCAGAAAAACAAATGTATGTGGGAAGAAATACCGACGCAATATAGGAACAATGTAGAAGAAGAAATCTAGAAGCAAGCATGGTAAAACTTCAGCTCAGGTACTTAGGTTATGTAATCAGGATGGCCGTTAGGACTTTAATAATGGCCTCAGACATAACGATGGTCGTAAGAGTGGTATGGTGAAAATGAGATAGGGTGGTGTCTCATTTTTTGTACATAATTTTTTTATGAGTTGGAACTACCGTATGACAACTAACACCAATACTGCTATTTCATTAGAGGCAGTGTACTTTGCCACCACACTGCCATGGTTTCTTTTGGAAAGAGCAGTCCTGTTTTAATTGTTAGGTGCCATCAAGGCAGCTGCTCTGAACAATTAAACACCATCTGTCAGTCTTGGTGTTATTCTCACAGATCATCGTCTATTGTTGCAGCTCTTGTGTCACTATCTCATCTAGGGGTTTACTCTTGTGCATACCTTCTACTTAACCCTCTATTCAATTCTTTTCCAGGAACTGGTTTCACCTGATACACTATGCCTCAAATATGTGCAAGACAGATTTGTTTGTTTGTTTTTTAATTAAATCATTTTATTGGGGGCTCGTACACCGCTTTTCACAATACATAAATAAACATACTGTGCAAGGCACCTTCATATGTCCACTGCCATGATCGTTCTCCAATCATCTGCCTTTTCCCTTGAGTCCCTAGTATAGTTTTTTCCAACCCTTCTCCCCTTTACCTGCTCTCTCCCTCCCACCAACCCTCAATACTCTATAAAGTATTATTGTTCTGTCATTTCTTACACTCCCCGACCTCTCCCCCAACCCACTCCCCTGATGCCCATCCTACAAATAGGAGCTTATGTGTATATCCTTGCAGTTGGTTCTCTCTCTCTACCCCACCTTCTCTCCATCCCTCCAGCAGCTCCAATCTAATCACTGGCCCATATCTCCAATTCCCCTCTCCACCAGTGTACCTTCTCCAGTCCATCTGGATTTGTAAGGTAGAGTTGGGACCATGATGGTTGGAGGGAGAGGAAAGCTTCAGGAAAAAAAGGAAACTTGTATGGTAGTTCATGGTACTTGGATTACTACTATTCACCAGCAACATAATTCAAATTCATCACCCATTTTGCAGTCTTCCTTATTTACTGTCCAGCTTTCCAACATATGTGAGACAATTGAAAATATTGTGATCTGGGTTAGGTGCACTATAGTCCTCGAAATGATATTTTGGTTCTTTAATATTTTGAAGAGTTCCTCCGCAGCAGGTTTTCCAGATTGCAGCATGTCATTTCCTTTCTTGACTGCTACATCCATGAGCATTGAGTGTGGATTCACTCAATGAAATGAATGAAATGAAATTCCTGACAACGTTCATATGGTCTTCATTTTTCAGGCTGTTGGTTACTGGTTCAGTTGTGAGGACCGTTGTTTTCCTTACAATGTGTGGGAACCCATACTGAAGGCTTTCAGTTTGTTGTATTGTGGTAGCTCAGATGCTGGAAGATATGCCACTGGTATTTTTATACTCGTGATGGACAAGTTTCATTGGAGTCATATAAAAAGAAGAGATGTAGAAGAAGGACTAAGACATCCAATTCTGAAGGAATAGGGATGGGAAATCTATCAATATTTGTACACTATGATTTGACATATCACAGGAACCTCTTAGACTGGAAGGCACTTGAAATACAATACTGGGAAAGGCTGTTTCTTCAAAATAAAATCAATGTTATTGAGGAGATCTATCCAACGTCTCCAACTCCTCTGTCTCTGTTTGGAACTTTTAGTCAGGAAGATTATAAGAAAGAAGATTGTTACTACTCTGTCCCACAGAAATGATTTTCAATCTACTCCCAGGTTAGTGGAGTGTGAAGAAATTTGGGTATAGATGCAAGTGAATTCTGATTGAATGTAACTGCTTCATTTTTGATTGTTTAGTGCCATCAAGTTGACCCAACTCACAGCGACCCTATGCACAGCAGAATGAAACACTGCACAGTCCAGAGCCATCTTCATCACCCTTCTTATGCCTGAGCCCAGTGATGCAGCCACTCCATTAATCCATTTCCTCAGAGGCCTTCCTCTTTTTCACCACTTCTCTATTTTACCAAACATGATTACCTTCTCCAGGGACTGGTCTCTCCTGACAACATGCTCAAAGTACTTAATATCTCTTGACAACATGTTCAAAGTACGCAATACAAAGTTATGTCATCCTTATTTCAATGGAAGAGTCTGGCCTTACTTCCTCCAATATGGATTGATTTGTAGTTTTACAAGTCCATGGTACTTTCAATATTTTTCTTCAACCCCACAATGCAAATGCATCGATTCTCTTATGGTCTTCCTTATTCATCGATTCTCCTATGGTCTTCCTTATTCAGTGTCTGACTTCTACATGTGTACAAAGGAATAGAGAATACCATGGCATGGATCATGCTTACCTTAGTCCTCAAAGTAACAATCTTGCTCTTCAATACTCTGAAGAGGTTTTATGCAGCAGAATTACATAAGGCAATACATCTTTGGATCCCATGACTACTGCTTCCATGTGCATTGATTATGGATTCAAGGAAGACAAAATCTATGACAACTTCAACCCTTTCTCCATTTGCTATGATGTTACTTATTGGTCCAGCTCAAGGAGTTAGGGCTTCCTTATATTGAGTTGTCAGGCACACCAAAGACTGTAATCCTTGATCTTCATCAGCAAGTACTTCAACTCCTCTTTATCTTCAGCAAGCAAGGTTTTGACATCTGCATACCACAGGTTAATAAACCTTTTCCAATCCTGCTGCCACACTCTCCATTCTTCATCATTCCCAGCTTTTGTGATGATTTTCTTACCATATAGATCGAACAGTCATGGTGAGCAATATAGCCCTGGTGCACACCTTTCCTGATTTTAAACCACACAGGGTTCTCTTGTTCTGTTTGCATATCTGCCTGTTGTTCCATGTCCAAGTTCTGAATGAGCATAATGAAGGGTTCCAGAATTCCCATCCTTCTCAAGGTCATCCAGTATTTAGTGGTCCACACAGTCGAATGCATTTGCTTATGTAAAATCTTTCTGGAATTCTCTAATCCCAGCCAAGATCCATCTGACATCAGCAATGATAGCTCTTGTTCCACGTCTTCTTCTGAATCGGGCCTGAACTTCTGGTACTTCCCTGTCAATGTGCCTTCGCAGCTGTTGTTGGACGACCTTAAGTAAAATTTTACTTGTGTGTGATATTAATGATATCATTATGTAGTTTGGACATTCTATTAGGTAGCCTTTCTTTGGAATGTGTGCATACATGGATATCTTCCACTCACTTGGCCAAAAAAGCTGCTTTCCACATGTCCTGGCGAAGATGAGTGAGTGTGTTCAGTGCTTTCTCAGATTTCTGAAACATTTTAATGTGCATTCTGTCAATTCCTGAGCCTTGGTTTGGGCTGAATTCAGCACAATTTGAACTTCCTCCTTTCACAGCACTGGTTCCTGCTCATATGCTACCTCCTGAGATGATGGACTGTGGACTAGTTAAAGAACTATTGGACTGATTCATTTACTAGCTGGGTATCCCTAGACCAGTTCACTCAATTTTTGAGGTTTGAAAAATAGGACTAAAGCACATATTTTAAAGGATCCTTATATTCATATAACATATAGTCACATAATGTATATGAAAATATTTAGCATGCTCATTTGAAGTAACTGATATTCAGTAAGCACTTTTTTAGGTGAGGTAGGGGGTGAAGGCATAGCATGGCTTCTTTGCTTCCTTTCCTTCCATGACTATGGATTGTGCCCTGGTGGTACAATGATTAGACCCTTGATTGTTAACTGAAAGGTTAGTCATTGAAGCCCTCTTTACAACTCTTGGGTGAAAGAACTAGTGATCTTCTCCCATAGAAATGATAGCCTGCAATGCAACCTACTACAGGGCAGATCTGGTCTGTTACATGAGGCTGCTATGGGTTGGTAATGAATGCAACCATAGCTAACAATAGCAAGTATTATTTTGAGCAGCCTTTTTGGACACAGAATTCTGTATTGTCTCCAAAAAATTTGATTCATCCTGAAAAGCCAAATGCTGCTTAATTGCTTCCTTGCTACCATTGCTATGGGTAAGCTCTGTACAACCCAGCTTGAAATTTAACCCCGTTTGCCTCTTGTCAAGGAGACTGAGATTGAGGGTGAGCCATTTCTGAGGAATTGTGCAATTTAGAAAAATTAACTTTCAGGCCAGCCATGTGGCTGTGACAGCTTATACTACTCGGTACTTAGCAATAATGGAGAAAATGCCAGTAAAAATGACAAAACGGCAGAGCCCTGACCCACCAGGTAATTGTATATTGAATATGTCTTGGCTCAAACCAGGGATGATTGTGCTTAAATGAACTAAGGGCAGAGCTGCGTGCTGTAAGTCATATAAAACAAGATCAGTGCCCTGGGTAATTAAAGATGCAAACTAGCAGCATAAGATGTTTGAAAATAGAAGGTGAATGTCAAGGGCTTTAAGAGAATAAGGGAGGGACAGACCATTTCTGTTTAGTGAATAGCTTTTATGTATGTATATGAGCATAAAAAAACCCAACTACTACATCTGAACCCCAACCAAATCTACATATGTAGTCA
Source organism: Nesogale talazaci (assembly GCA_004026705.1). NCBI lineage: Eukaryota > Metazoa > Chordata > Mammalia > Afrosoricida > Tenrecidae > Nesogale > Nesogale talazaci. Next base: position 64,743 of record PVJH01008469.1, on the reverse strand, counting down.
TTTCAATTTAACTGTATTAAAATACACACACACACACACACACACATATATATATATATTACTAGAAGAAAAAATAATAGAGACTGTGTCCAGAGTTTGCAACTGCTTTTAATCATTCTTTAGGTGCACAGAGAGGGGCAAAGAAGGTAACTCATTGGAAGGAGATGAGTACAAAACCACAGTGAATTTGTGCAAGAATGAGGATTAGCACCGCTATGTGCTTTAGTCACTTGATCCTGTTAATCTTTGCTCTTGAACGTGGGAAATGCACAGACTTTCTGAGGAGATGACTGCAGGCCCTTAGGAAAAGCCAGGAATGTCTGTCATTGTGTAATGCCTCCATATTTGCACCCTATCTCTTCAGCCATCAGAAACAGGCAGCCGGGGAAGGCAGGCACAAAGATTAGCTCTCCATTTCCCTGCACATTGTGTTTTTTCTGTTGTAGCATCTTTAATTACTGAGTAGTAATTCACAGAATAGCACCCCAGTGACTCGAAAGAGTTAATGCAGCCTGGAGAAGTGTCTAACCTTCTCCTAGGGAGTAGCTTAAATACAGAGAAAATCTGGCTTTATAAATACTAAACAACAAGAATCAACTGATAAGGGCCAAACTCCACAAAATAAAATTGAGCCAATGGTCCATTTAATCCAGTGCCTTCACAATAAATCCCCATTCACAACAAAACATTGCTTGTCTGGCAATTTCTGTGAACTGAGGGCTGTTCTTTCTCAGTTATTTGAGGTCAGGTCAATATCTATTTGTCCCCTTCCCTCATTTCATTCATCAGTCAGCCATCTATTTATCCATCCATCCATCCATCCGTCCAACATCCATGCATGCATCCATCCCCTGCTCAGTCAGCCAGGCAGTCAGTCAATCATGCTTCCATATATTTATTGAACACCTACTGTGTAGGCCTTTGTAATAAACAAGGTAATCTTCTTCTGCAAAGAACTCACTGGAAGAGAGAAACGGGGATCTTGTAGATATGCAAACCAACTCTGAAGCTGTCTGCCGTGAGCCATTGGTGCACTGTCTCTCCAGATACCTTAGTGGATCAAAACCATTTCACAGAGTAGAGGGACCACAGCTTTTATGCCTGTTTCCCTGTATCTTAGCTGTTACCACAGTGTGCTATGATTTGCTTTTCATTTAATGTCTCCTATATTGTGAATTTCTTGAGGCCGGGGATTCTGTCTCATCTTGTCCTCAAAATCTAGACTGGCAAAAGGCAAATATTAACAAATGCTCTTTGCTGGAGGAAGGTTTGGCGGGCAAATGGATGGTGATACATTACTTTGGTTCTAAGCTCAACTATTCCAGGCATGAGTTTGATCTATGAGTATAACTGAATGTAGCCTGGATGTTACTGATATATAATATTTGGGAAGGGTCACAGAATTTCCACATTATCATATAACATTTATACTTATTTAACGTTAAGTATAAGACATCCAACTAATTTCAGTATGAGAAATACAAATTTAACATAGATATACATATATAAGTAGGTATGTATGTATGTGCACATTTGTTTTTATATCATCCATACAATCTCCAGCATATTAAAAGTCATCATTGTGGTTATTGTGTCAATTCATCTTACACAGTGTCGACCTTAGGTGTGTATGATCCTACATTAATGTGTCAGTCAGCGTAGGCTAGAGGAACAAATTTCAAAGACACGCCATATGGATATAAAGAAAAGATTTCTATACAAGAGGAACAGGACATTGAGAAAGCATCCTAGTCCAGTCCAGTTCAAAGTCATAAGTCCGATATTAACCTATATGCCCGATACCAGTCTATAAAGTCTCCTTCCGACTGACAAAGTCACAGGCCAGTGGGTGCAGAGTCCCTGCGCTGATAAGGGTCTCCCCATGGCTCCTCGCCTCCAGGGCTCAGGGTCCATCAGCAGCATTCCGGGGTGGCAGAAGCAACTCAGCACTGGCAGAGGCCTCCATGTGGCCGCTTCAGCTTCAGAGGTCTGGCTCCATCAGGGCAAAGCTGGGTGGCCTCTCTTCGGGCTCCTCCAGCTTCTCAGATGCTGCCATCTTGTCTGTGATTCATCGTCTCTGAAACTAACTACCAACAACCAGGGTGATAGCTTCTCATCTTCCCGAAGGAAATATTGCGAGATTTCCCAGAAGTCTCAGGAGAAAGCCATGCTCACATAGAGGCCTCATTGGCTACTCAATGGCTGTCTCCAGATTATCAGGCTAGACTCCACCCCTACATCTCAATCATAAAATTAACATAAGCACATGACTGCCACCATTAATTCTTTTACCTTAAAATAATGGTGTTCAGAAGAAACAAAGCCCACGTGGAAGAAGAACACGAGGTGACCACGCGGTGTCTAAGGGATCAATGATCACATTTCAAGAACTAGTAATCATAACATTTTATGCTCACTTTCCGGATAAGATCTCTGACAACAAATTTGTGCATAAACAAAGATGGTGAAAAAAGCTGATGGTGCCCGGCTATCAGAAGATATAGCATCTGGGGGTATTAAAGGCTTGAAAGCAAACAAGCGGCCATCCAGCTCAGAAGCAATGAAACCCCCATGGAGGAAGCACGCCCAGCCTGTGTGACCATGAGGTGGCTAAGGGATTTGGTGTCAGGCATCAAAGAACTTAAACTCTTATCATTATAATGGGGGGAGTGCAGATGAGGACCCAAAGCCCATCAATCAGTGAAGCGACATCCTCTTACAGAGGGCTGCAGGGAGGAGAGGAGCCAGTCAAGGTACGGTGTAGTAACAATGAAATATGCAACTTTCCTCTAATTCTTTGTTTTGTTTTGTTTGGGGGGCATCACTGCCCTCAGGTGGTGGGAGTAGGAGGCCCAGCCTTTGCTCCGTGGAGCTGGAATCGAACCTCCATCCCAGTGGGCCGCAGTCCCGCGCACAACCACTATGCCACCGGGGTTCAGCCTCCTCTAGTTCTTAAATGCTTTCTCTCAAACACTATCATGATCCCAATTCTACCAGACAAATCCAACTAGCCCAGTGGATGTACACTGGAGTCGGAAACATAGGGAATTTAAGATAGATGACCCCTCAGGACTAATGATGGGAGTGGTGATACTGGGAGGGTGGAGGATGGTGGCATAGAAAGGGGGAACCAATGTAAGGGATCTACATATAACCTCCTATCTGGGATACAGACAATGGGAAAGTGAGTGAAGGGATTCTTTGGACAGTGTACGATGTGAAAAAGTAATAACAATTTGTAAATTATTAAGGGTTCATGGGGGAGGGGAGAGGGGAGGAAGGGAAATATGGGGAGCTGGTACTGGGGCCTAAGGGGAGGGAGGATATTTTGAGACTGATGATGGCAACAGGTGTGCAAATGCAGCCTGCATACAATTGATGGATATATGGATTGTGATGGGACTTGTGTGAGCCCCCATTAAAATGATTTATCAAATGAAAGGTGGGGGAAAGAGGCACTTATACCAAGGGCTCAAGTAGAAGATGGCAATATGTGTACAGATATGCTTGATATAAATGATGTACTGAATGTTATAAGAACTGTAAGAGTCCCCAATAAAATTATTGAAAAAAAAGATGTTCAATCCATCTGTTTGCCCTATCTATTCTACTTCCTTCTTATCTTTATAATACATCTATTTTTCTCCACTCTCATTGCAATACCTTAGTGCAGGCCACTATTTCCCTTCACAAAGTGTGTGACAGCTGCTGCAATCTTACTAATTTCAAATATTATTATTTATTCTCCCTCTCCACCACATCTATTCTCCATAATGACAAGAGTCTTTTCCTGAAGAGTAATTTGTGGTGCCTTTGCCTAGCTTCGTTAAGGACTTAGGGTGGATTCTACTTCTGTAGAAGACAACTTCTTAACTTGTGAGCATGGGTTGCAGTTTTTTCTGTCCACTTCTCTTGTTTCATGTCTTGCTGCTGCTTCCTAAAAAATCTCTGCTCCAGGACTCATGTCCTGAACACACCCTGTTTGTCTTACCTCCTGGTGTTATTTATTTCTTTGTGGGGAGTCCCTATGCAAGCCTCTGCACATGTCCTCATCTCATCCTTGCACATGCACAGCTAATTTCTACCCACCTTGAATATCTCTTCAGGAAAATTTTCTTTCCTGAAAGTCCACCCTTTTACCCCCTGGTCACATATAGTCCCACAAAGTACTCTTGGAGACATGCCAATAGAACATCTCAGCGCATCCTTCTCACACTAGCACTTGGCTTGTCTATCTACGTCCTTGGATGTTGATGACGAATATGTCTTGTTTACTCAGCATCACAATCTCTATCACCAAGCTCAGCATCAAGCACAGACATTCACCAATTCAGAAGACCAAGCAATTTAAAGAAAGATACTCATCGAAGAATAAGTTCAATTTCCATTTTTTGCCTTAACTGGGTTATATATATATGGGTCCTCATTTCACATGCATCTCTGGTAAGTTTTTATTGATAGGAAAATTGAAATATCTCTGGTGAATGAGGAGTTCTTATTTCTGAAGATGTTGTTGCGTTAGGTGTCATCAAGTTGGTTCCAGTCCACAGCAACCCGATGCACAGCAGAAAGAAAGTCTGTCCCATACTGTCCCATCCTTACAATTGTTTCTACCCGGATTCCATTCTTGGTCCTGTGCCATCCTCCCAACTGTTCCTGTGCCTGATTGCAGTGTTGCAGCCACCGTGTCAGTTCACATTGTCGATGGCCTTCCTCTTTTTCACAGTCTCTCCACTTACCAAGTACATCCTTCTCTAGGAATGGGTCTTTCCTGACAACATGCCCCAAATATTTCTGAAGATGCGATACTAGATACTAAGCATTTTTAATGTAGCAGGACCAACTGTGCTGGTTTTCTCAGGATTGTCCTGATCCTGGAGTTGAAGTCTTGCCAGAATTAGCCCTAGAAGTCTCACCTGTTTAGAAACCCCTCAGCTCATTTGCCTGAACAAACCAGGTAAATAAAGATGTAGCCCTGGAAGTCCCAAATTCCACAAGCCATTTTTCTAGAAAGCCATTGTCACAGAACCACAGACTCTTTGGACGTGGCAGCTCTGTGATAGTGCAAACGGATGCCCTGTGAGGTCACTTAGGGCTTGTTCAAGAGGAGGAGAAAGAGGCTTTAGGGCTCTCCCCATCATGGAACAACTGAGGAGGCTGGAAATGCCAGTGTGATCACGCAGCTTCGGGGCTCCTCCTTCTGGCCTCTGTCAGAAGTGACAACAGGAAGGCTGAACTGGGAATTGGAAGTCTACAGGGATGCAGACTTATGTAAATGATCAAGGGCTCAGGAGATAGAGAGGGTAGGGGAGTGGGTGGGGGATAGTCTGATATGAAGGGCTCCAGTAGAAGGAAAATGTTTTGAAAATGATAATGGCAACATATGTACAAAGGTGTTAGATTGTCATCAAAACTGTAAGTATCCCCAATAAAATGGCTTAAATTAAAAACAAATAAGGGGAAGAAAAAAAAGGCTTTCATACCAAAGGGAACAGACTTAAAAGATTGTAAAGAAGAGAGGGGGGCGGCAAGGGCGGAGATAAAGCAATGCACTCAGCTGTTTATGTGGAGCAGCAAAGGAGGGAGAAGAGAAATGAAGGAGCCATTGAAGGGTCAACTTCGGGGTGTGTATGTGGAGGTTATTAGTAGTTTAACCTGTTGAATATGAAGCTGGTGATCTGAAATGTCACCCATTAATCGAGTCTAAGACATTGTTGTAAGAAGAATATAGAGGTCAATAAACTATTTTGAAATGCTTGAAAAATTATTTTACATAAATTTAATAATTATTTTGACCAAGAAAAGCCTTCTAGAACATAAACTACAAGTACCCTCAGCCACTGTGTGAGCCTTTCCTGACCTGCATGGATTCACCTTCAGTCGGAGTGCACTTGAGGACGCTTTTATTCCTTCTTGTATTATAACAGCTTTATCTGAGCACAGGCTGAATTTTCCCATGACACTTTCTAGTCAAGATAGTTCTGAATCATCTGCTCTCATGTGCCCCTTTTTAAAAATGCAGAGAGATGAAGTCAGTCTGCAAGTTCATGATGTGAAACTGCAAAGGTGAGGGGGACCCTGGACTGTGACATCACCGGACTTGAATCGCAGTCTGCCTCCCTGATCACTATTTTCATGCCTGGGAGTCACCAAAGTCATCTCCTCCTGTCCATAGGATGGGTGAAATATTGGAGTCTGCATTGAAATCTGACACCCACTTCTTTATTACTCTTGTTTTTTATCCCCCACTTCCAGCACAACAAGGTGTTGCATGGCTATTCTCTGCCTGTAAGAATCATAGGACAGCCATTAATTCGCATGCCTTTTTCTTTGTATGGAATGTTTGAAATAGAAGAAGCTAAAATATTTTCTTAGACAGGACACAGTAGTCTGCCTTGTGCTGAAAATCTATGTCCCCCTCCCTCCCTCCTCCCCAGCACATACTCAGTTGTACCATAATGTGTTTGTATCAAAGAAAAATACTGACCCCATGATCTGAACAACAAAATGTTTCCCAAATATATTGCCTCCTCTGTTATGTTTGATTAAACCATTTATCAGCAAAATAAACAAAACTTGCTTCTCTTTGCTTAGCTTGTCTGGAGATTCAGAAGCGCTTTGTGGGCTGTTGCTATCTCTGTGTTCTTGGGGGATCTGCACAATGTTTCTAGTTTATGGAGACAAGGAGATGAGCTGAAACTTGAAGAAGCGAGGTCTCTTGTCTTCCTCATGCACTGCTTGCCACATTTGGGTTCGATTCTGAATGTCAGACCATCCAGGAAGGCTTCGTAGTATAGTGTATAGATGCCTTTAGTTTCCAAATAAGAAACCAAATCCCCACTCCTCCATCAGTGATAGATATGCATTGAATTCCTGTGAAAGTCAAGGCTACACCTGTGTGCAGTTTTCTCACAGTGTTGCAATTAGGGATGAGGCCAGCCACTAGACAACACAATTGCTGTATTGGCTCCAGGGTCCCCAGGATCACTGGAATTGTGTCTTTAGGATCATGGGGATTTTCTGATGAGAATAGAATTTGAGACCCCAAGGATGGGTAGGGGGTTAAGCGGAACTAACTGGCCCCTTGCTTGTGCCCCCTCCTTCCCAAGGAGTAGCATAGGAGGAGAAAACTTAGGTAACTAGGTATAAAAGTGAGAGAAGTTAATTGCTCAGTTTTTTTGGGCAAAGAAGTAGTGTGGGGGCATGCGCATGTGTTTGGGGAAAGGTTGTACTTGGGAGAGACTGTGGGGGCAGAGGACAGCTCACAGGCCAGGGGAACCAGAATACATGGGGGTTTGGGTGCCAAAGAAAGGGATTTAGCTTTTATGCTGTAGAAGATGTTTTTATCACGGTAGAAGTTAGAGATGACAGTGGGGGGAGGGAGTGGGAGTAGCAATTATATATATCCAACAGCCTAGCTGTAACCCTACCAAGTGTCTGTTAAATCTAGGTGTGCCCTTGAGAATATGTCACACGTAAGAGAGGAGAAAGCCTAGATTACCATTTAGACAGTTGTGAACTATTGAACTATTTAAGATGGGGTATGTGGGGTCTGATTTATATGTTCACTTTCCAAATGAGGAAGACGGCTCAGGGAGGTTAACTGACTTCCTTCTAGGTAAATATCTGGTGAGGTTTGAGGCCAAATTGAGTTCAGATTGGCTTCTTGCCAAATTATTTCTTTATCTCACTAAGTGATTAGAGGGTGAACAATGAGGCTGTCTACTTCTGTAAAGAGTTAAAGACTGAGAGTCCTAGGTGGTTCTACTCCATCCCAGGAGGTACTCTGTTGCTTGGAGTTGAAGGGACAGGTGGTAGTGATGATGTGAAGAGAGCATTTGAAGAGAAGAAAGACAGGGCAGATATCGCCCACTGAAAGCCAAGTGAACTGGGCCCTGAGATCATGTGCAACCCTTGCACAGTCGAAAGTCAGTTGACTTGGTGCACCCACTCCTGACTTGGGAGTTTTATTTGTGACCATTCCCACTTGGGCTCAATTCCCAATGGATCATCACCTAGTGAGCTTGTGATTTCATTTCAGTAGAGCTACATTTCTTCACTGCTTTCATGTTTTGACAAACCTCATCTCTTTCTCTGCTCTCCTATCTTTTGCTGGCCAAACAGAGTAGCTTGACCTGCATTTGAGAATTCTATTCTTTGTCTTCCAGGGAGTCTGGATGCACAGGAAAAATACCACATGACTTTGTTATCTGGGCAGTGCCAACAGTGCATGCCCAGCAGCTCCTTGCAAACTCAGTTGTTCCAATCGACGTAGGAGCCTTCTGGGGGACAGGCCCCATGATCTGTTTCTGTAAACACAGTGCTTCGGACCAGTTCTCCTCACTCACACAGGGATGGGGTGGGGGTGGGGGTGAGGTGGACTTCAGTGGAAGGCAGTGACTTTGGTTTGGTTTTCCCATATAGCCCAAAGGTGAAAGCATTCTGTTTCGTAGCTCACTGAGACTTTTCAGCAAGCCTTCCTCTGAGCTGAGGGCTAAAACATGTTTTTCTTTGTTTTGTTATTCAAATTAATATTTTCTTTTGGGCATGTCCCCTGCCCTGAATATCATCTATGGGACCAATATCTCCCCCGTCCCCTAATTGGTGAGGAGGTAATGAAGTGGTGGTGTACTTGGGCAAAGTGCCCTGAGTGCTTTGAATATCAACCAACCAAAACATGAATGAGTCCAAGAAATGGATGTGTCTAGTCTTGCATGTACCATATGGTAGCAACTTAATGGCTCCTTCAACACAACAAAAGCAAGAAAGGAAAAGTGGAATAAAGGAAGGGAAGAATGGAGGGGAGGAAGAAAATACATCAATAACCCAGAGAGAGGAATAGAGAGAGACAAAGGACATGGCATGGGGATGGAGAGAGAGAGAGAGAAAGGAGGGTGAGGAGGAGAGGGGAAGGGAGGGGGAGACACAGAGAGCAATCATCAATGCCAAGAGCATGTTGGAAGAATCGAATAATCAGAATTACCCAAGCCTACTCTTGTATTTTAAAATATGGCCAAGTAATTCTTTTTGCTGCATTTTTGCCTCTTTAAAATAGAATGCTTCTCTCTCTTTTTGTTTACGTTCTGAAAAACAATCTGGTGGCTGAATTCTGATTAGCGGTGCAGCATGCTTCAATATGCAGGGATGAGATATTAGAGAAAATGATAACGCTGGAAACCACACTTTCAACATCCAATTTCGGTGCTGTCCAGAACAACCATCAAACTGGGGAAAGGGAGTAATAGATTTGACAGCTATACTCTAAAATGGACCTTATTAGTGAAATATAAATTATAACCAGGCATTTCCTATCAGCACCCTGTGTAGTTAATGATAAGCAGTCAATGAGATTTATATACCCTTAGCATTTTTATAATGAGTCTGTTGCTTTGATGACAGTTTACTGTCAAACATTATGCTTAGAAATTTATAGCATTTGATTCAAATGAATAGACAGTTTAGCTTCATTGCAATCTGTTCTGATTTTGCCTTTCACGAGGCCCACACTTTTACTTTCCTCACTCCTTTTCCTCCTTCTTCTGCTTGTTCATTGCCTTGATTCAGCCTGGAGGCGACACACTGGAAATGAAGTCTTGAAGAGGGCTTCACACTGACCAGCAGAGTGTGCGATAATTTGAGGGGAAAATGTCAGGGAAACTGAAGAGCAGGCACAAATCACACATCAGTGGAGGAGTGTGATACAGAAGGAAACCGAGAGGTGAAGCGCTGAAGTGTTTGAGAGGTCCCTGGTTCAAACCCACCAGCAGCTCTATGAGAGACAGATTACAGTAACTGGATTGAGAATTGCCTAAGAACATAGCGGGGGAGGATGGGCCACAAGGGAGCAACAACAAGTATGGGAACGAAATGTTCTGAAACAGATGTGGTGATGACTGCACAAAGCTTCTTAATGTGTGGTTGAAAGATTAAACTGCATGGCACATGATGTGTACACCAGTAAAACTGCCTCAAAACCATTACAGTCTTGAAAATACCACAGGGCACTTGAACCCCAGCCCACAGGGGCTTTAAGTATCAGGACAGCAGAGGGCTGTGGATCGATGCTGATGTGACCAGCTTTAAGGCAGGAATGGTGGGTGGTAGGAAGTTGCAAAATTTAAAAAAGAAAGAAAGAGAGAAGAATAAGAGAGAAAGAAAGAAAAGAAAATGGGATAAGAGAAAGAACTAGGCATGGAGAGAGCTCTTTAATTCTATGCAGGGGTGGTCTGTGCACTCTTGTGAAATAGCATCTTGTGGTGAAGAAATCTGATGGTGTCCGGCCATGAAAAGATATAGTGTCTGGGATGTTAAAGGCTTGAGTAAACAAGCGGCCATTCAGCTCAGAAGCAACAAAGCCCACATGGAAGAATCACACCTACCTGCATGACCACTGGGTGTTGAAGGGATCCAGTGTGAGGCATCAAAGAACTAAAATTATATCCTTATCAATAAGAGGGAGTACAGATTGGTGACCCAAAGGCCATCAATAGGTGAAGCGACATCCTCTTACAAAGGGGTAGGAGGGAGGAGAAGAACCATTTAAAATACAGTGTAATAACAATGAAATATACATCTTTCCTCTAGTTCTTCCACACACCCACTATCATGCTCCTGGTTCTACCAGACAAGTCCGACTAGAATAGGGGATGTACACTGAAGTCGGAAACATGGGGAATTTAGGATAGATATTCATTCCCACAGGATGAGTCATGAGGGTGGTGATACTGGGAGGTGGAATGGTGGTGGAGTAGAAAGGGGGAACTAATTTCATGGATCTACATATAACCTCCTCTCTGGGGCACTGTCAACATGGAAGTGAGTGAAGGGACACATTGGACAGTGTACAATATGAAATAGCAATTTGTAAATTATTAAAGGTTCATGGGGGAGAGTGATGAAGGGAAATATGGGGAGGTGGAACTGGAGGTCAAAGTGGAGGGAGGATGTCTTGAGAGTGATGATGGAAACAAGTGTGCAAATGAGATCTGCATACAATTGATGTATGTATGGATTGTGAGGGCAGGTGTATGAGTACCCAATAAAATGATTCATTTAAAAAAGGGAAGAAGGGAAAAGGGAGTTTTTTTTGTTTTTTGTTTTTGATTTTTTTTTTACGAGGAGCTTATACCAAGGACTCAAGTGGAAAATATTTGGAAATGAATGTGGCAACATGTGTGCAAATGGTGCTTGATACAGATGATGTACTGAATGTTATAATAGCTGTAAGAGCCCTCAATGAAATTATTAAAATTTTTTTAGTTAAAAAAAAAAAGAAACAACATCTCTTTCCTGGATGGGAAGAACATGGAGATCTGTGCAAGAACTGCCTCCACCCTGTGGGTTAGGCTATTTCACAGGACAACTGTCCAATCAATGCTGCTGACTGATGGACTGTGGCTGGAGAGGGCATGCAGAGCCATCTGAGGGGCTCTTGACTGAGACCGCCCACCCACGGGGTCATTTTGTGGCTTTGTCCCAACACGGCCATTGGATCAGGGGCCGTTTTTGCCATCACGGGGTGTGACCGCAGGTAGTGGGTACCTCCTTTCCAGGAAACAGAAGTGGTCCTTTGGCGATGTGGGCCGTCGGGTAGCCTAGCTTGGAGCACAGGTGCTTCCCAAAGGTGATGCTATTGGAATGGAAGCATGATCAAGATGGAGTGCCCCGGTGGCTTCGGTGAGGGGCTCCAGCACAGGAACAACGGCGAGGTTGGTGCAGGAGTGGCGTTGTTCCATTCTGCTTTCTGTACGGTTGCTGTGACTTGAAGCGGACTCCCCGGCACTCACGTCAAAGCGTTCGAAACAGTTGGAGCGGTCCTAGTCACTCTTCCCTCTTTGACGCATGCGGTCTCCTCTGTCTTCTTCAGGTAAGCGTGCTCTAAGCCCATTGCGTTGATTCCAATACTGCAAATCTTAATAGGAGCAGACGATCCTGCTGTGTGATAGGGTGTTTTGTGCGTGTGCCAACATGACACCCATAAGGGACATGAGTGGACTCTAGCTTGACAATCAGGCCACAGTCTGATGGTGCCCCCTGGTGGGGATGTCCTCCTCATGAAGAAGGTCTTGAGAAACTCTCTGTCTCTCTTTGCTTCACCTTCCTGTTGACAAGACCTTTGGAGCCATGCTAATGGCAGCCAGAGGCCTGTAGACATAGCTGCCATCGTTGGAGCTACAAGATTTTTCACCCACAGGTTTGCGATTTTCCTAGATTCTGCATCATTGGGTTTGCCTGCAAGAGTTTGAAGAGGGATCTGTGGACTAGTATCAGATTTATGGAGTAGTGCTGGACTGATGGATTTGATCTGGTCTGGGCTGGGATGTTTGCTTGATATGTAAAGTCCTCTCTTTCACATATATGAGTGTCCCTGGATTGGTGTCTCTTGTCAACCTAGTTTCTGGTGGGTGTGAGCTGCTGACCATCTCATCACCAGGGAAAGCCTGAGCCCATTGATTGGGGATGTAAGCTGCAGGGAGGAAGCTGGGTTTGAAGTCTGGGGTCCCTGGGTGGTACAAGTGTTCATGCTGAACTGCTAATCACAAGATGGGTAGTGGAAGACCACTCAGAGGTACCTTGGAGAAGAGTTGTGGCAATCTACTTCTGAGAAAATTAGCCATGGAAAGCCCTACATAGCACAGTTTTATTTTGTACAGGTGAGGCAGCCATGATTTGGAGTCTACTCTAGCATCAACTTTTGTTTGTTTGCATTTGGGGGCTCCCGTTTCGGTTGCTCATCCTGGCGCTCTTGTTTTGATCATATCTCCATTGTAACTCTGAAATCTTGGCACAACCACTATCGTATGCCTGGCCCTTTGGGCTCAGTATCAGGCAATCATCTGTATAGGTGTTGAATTTTAGCTCTTCTGAAAGCACGTAGACCTGGCTTTTCCCTCCTTTGTACTCCAGACTGCACCCGAGCAAAATCATTCTTGTGCTTGGAACCCAAATCTTGACATCCCCTTTACTTGTACCTCAGCTGCTAATCCCAGGTACAGTGAACACCTGGGTTGAAAAAACACTATCACAATAATGAGGTCACTATCCGCATACTGGTGGTGTAATAGGCTGTACATTGGGCTATCACAAGGTCACCAGTTCAAAACCACCAGCTCCTCTATGGAAGAAAGATGAGGCTTTCTGCTCCCATAAGGAGTTTCAAGTTCAGAAACCACTAACACAGCTCTGCCTGGTTCTGCAGGGTAGCAATGAGTCAGACTGAAATCAATGGCAGTGAGTCTTGGAATTGGATGTCAACCGCACCGCTACTCATCTGTCAGCTTGCCACACTGCGATGACTTCTGTGCTGCTATCGTGCTGGAAGCTATGGCATTTGGGTGCTTCTAGTACCAGCTGGGTTACTGGGTGGTAGCATTAGTCCCAAACATGCCAACAATCATGAAGATGGCCCAGGATTGGGCAGCTCTTCATTCTCATGTACATGGGATAGCCATGAGTGGAGCTTACTGGATGGTGAATAGTGTCATCAACAAATGTGCCAGCCTCTGAGTTAGACAATCTACATATTTTGCGTTTTAGTTCTTTCTTCACCCTTGTAAGGAATGTTACCATCTTCATTGTAGCCTCCATATTACAATCTTCCTTTTATAATTAAGATAAATAAGACTCTGAGCTGTGCTAGAGGACCTAGTCAAATCCAAGGTTTGATGTTCTTTCAGGATTACTAGGACCTGAAGTGGAATTTGATGAGATTCAGAAATACACAGGACTCTGATCTCCCATCCTACCATTCATCTGACTGTCTTGCTGTGAGGGCTCAGCTGGTAAACGTACCTTTTTCTTTTCTTTCCTGAGAATACTGTTGCAGGTGATCATTCCTGCTTCCAAGCTGAGAGACGACATGTGTTACCTTGAAACAATGCGACGTTTGGGAATGAAGGGAGGACAAAGCTTTGGAATGCTCTGTGCACCGACTCAGGCAAAGCAACTGAGGAGGCTAAATTGCCGCTAAGATTTCCGAGGTAGGATGGAGATGGGCCTGGAAGAAGAACAGCTGGGAAGCAGGTGGTAGCGCTCCTGGACCTTGAGGAAAGAGACAACGGAAAAGGAACTCCAGTGTTGCTTCTTTTAGGCAAAAAGGGCACCGGCTGTGGAGGACTGGAGCAGGCACTGAAATGAGAGGCTGCTGTTGTAAGCAGGCGTTGAGGAGGAGTTGTTGGCAGGGAGAAGGATGACAGCACGTGAGTGCCATGGTGACAACTTTGGGAGACATCACAGGGTCTGCAAAGGGTCCTGCACAGAAGGCACAGTTCCCCCAGAGGTCGTGCAGCTGATGTACACAGCCCGAGGGGCTGTGCCGATGTGGAGCAGGGCACAGACACCACCACCAGGAGCTTAGGCGCAGACGAGATGTGTGATCAAGTGGTTATTGCTCAGATGGGGCTAGAAAATCCTTTCTAGCGCAGGACCAATATCCCTTTAATATAGCATAGTATGTACTCGGGACTGCCTTCAGTCTTTGGGGCTTTTGAAATATAGTATTACTAAAGTCACTGACATTTTATTAGTAGAAGATGAAAAATAACATTGCTGGTTATCAGTGCCTTTTCATAAACATTGTATTCATGTATTTCATGTAGCTTTTCCCCAAGTTCAAAACAACAACAACAAAAATCAAATGAAATAAAACCAGACCAAAACAAAATAAAACAAAAATGACATCAAATTGTCCTTTGAAACCAGGAGGGGCACGTGGAATGGTTCCAAAGGAAGATATTAATATTCACATTATAGCGAAATCTTGCTAATTTACACTAATGACTGGGAAACTTATTGCAAATGACCAGACGTGAGTACAGTGGCAAAACAGGATTTTCAGAAGGGCCAAAGAAGGCTCCAGAAAACGAACCTTTTCCATAATGTCCTCAGTGCATTTAATTCTAACCACGGAGAGTCATTTGTAGTCTATTTTTTGCATGTGCCTTTTTAAGAGTAGTGGTAAGGCTATTAAAGTAGGATCATTATTTTTATGCGTAATTATGATCAAGAAATCTATGTACCATATATAGTCAAGTATAAGCCGACCCAAATATCAGCCAAGGCATCTAATTTTACCACAAAAACTGCATTAAAAATGTGCTGAAAAGCTTGGTTTATACACAACTATTTTTGGTAAATCAAAACAATCAAATCCAGAAATCCTCTGGTGACAAAACCCTGAACATTTACCCAAAGTATTTTTATTATTTCTACTTTCTTTTCATTTGCAGCATTAGTTGTAACAATGATCCTTATCTCCCCCTTCATTATTAGCCAGTATATGTGAAAGCTTGATGACATATTACACACAAGACCCATAAGTACAGTGAAAGCTCTTAACTAGTTAGGCATCTTATTTGTGAGAGAAGTTGTTTTCTAAGGTTAAGTGATGTGGAAGTGAGGATTAGTGGATATGAGAGTAAATAGGAGTTGCAGTTTTGTTAGAAAGGGCAGCAACAGATCTGTATCCTATGACCATAGAGAGAACCTGGGCAGGGAGCCCCCAGGACCAGCTGGGGCCCATTGTCTTGGCTGTTAGCTGCTGTCCAATCAACTCCTCACATAGGAAAGCATGACTCCTGACCCAGCCCTAGGTCATCCTTCAGATTCTCTGCATGTGTGAGTCAATCTTTCAGTCATTCTGCAGCTTCATCTCCTCAAGGAGCTGTCCTTTCACCCTTGGCAGCCTTCTACTTCATTAAGCATGATGACCTCCCCCAGTGGTTGAGCTCTCCTGGTGTGTTCAAAACAAGTAAATCTAGCCTTGTTCTGCAGTGTTCAATAGCATTTTCAATGGATAATGTTTGGCCTTTGGTCCCAGATCTTTCTTCCGAGTCTCTCTTAGTTGAGAAGCTCCACTGACCTCTCCTCACAATGGATGATCCTTCTGCTCATTAAATCATAGCAATGCAATGCATATGCCAACATAGGAAAACAAACTGAATGAATAATGGTACAAATTCTCTCTTAATATGTTCTTTACCTTAATATGTGTTCATGTTTGTACCCAGTGTTTTATGTGAAATTTTGTATAATTTTTCGGAATTTTATATTTCATCTCCCACAAAACCGGGATCTTTGTGGTAGGAGCGAGAGAGAGTCAGAGTTTTTCCTCTAGAGAGTCAGAGGATGGACTGAGGGGTATTCATGAGCAATTAAAAAGGAAGAACATTCTGCAAAAATGGACAGGTAAGGTGGACTGGACTCTGCTTTTAGGGGCCGTGGGGTCAGACTCCTTCTCCTTCTCTCTCACTCCTATGCAGGACAACTTCCAGCAGTTAGTGCAGTCTCTAATCTCCTGTCTGTGTTGGCAAAGAACAGGCAGAAAAAAGGCATCTCTTTGATTGCATGCCAACATGCACTGATTCTATAATACTCATCCATGGTCTATGCGTCAGTGAGCCCATACTGTGGTAGCTTGCTTGTAACTCTGATTCTGGAAGCTATGCCACTAGTGTGTCAAATACCCAAAGTGACTCCCAGATCAGACAAGTTTCAAGGAAGGCAGGCTAGTCTCTTCTTCTACTTGTAAAATCAGTCAATGAAAATCTTATAGATCCCAAAGGAAACCTTTATGGCTCACTTGTTTGGGATATGGCATCCAGATAGATCATTCGTTGGAGGAGGCCTTCATGATGGGTGAAGTAGATGCTTGCTGAGATGGATTGGCGCGATAGTCAGGATGTACCCAGACATGCTGTGGATCATGAGGGTGATGTGGGATGGAGCAACATTTCATTTTGTCACCTAGAGTTCGTCTACTTGGCAGCAGCTATTTATTTATCCATTTGTCTATCCACCCATGTATCCAGCCATCTACTCACCTATTTATATAATGCTATGATGGTTAGATTTTATGTCAACATGATGGTACCCATGTGAAGGTAGTAGTGGAGTCCAATCTCTCAATTAGGTTGCAGCCAGGACCCTGGGTTCATGTGACCCAGAAGCCTATTACCTCTCATCTTTCTGCTTTGTTTTGCTGCTTCATCCACCAGCAGATGCATGAGTTTGAGAGTGTTTAATCAGTGTGGGACCCATGGACTTGAACTGGACTGGACTTAGCCACATCTACCACTGTGTTTCAATTCTTTCCATAATATTCTCCATGGAGAATATTTGAGGAATGGCCAATCTCTTTCTTCTTGGTAGTCTGTTCTTAAATCTGAAATCTGTTCACTTTGAGTGACCCTCTAAACATTTGAGAAGTCAGTGAGACTGTCAAACATAAGAGTTGTGAGGCTAGCACAGGACCAGACAGTGTTTCTTTCTGTTGTAGGTAGGTTCACTCTGGACTGGAATTGACTTGATGGCACCTAATTAATAAGAACCAACACTATGGTGCGGGCCATTTTTTAATATATATCTCCTGCTTCCACTTCTGGGAGTGTCACTGGGTTGGTTTCTCTAGAACTCAACCTAACTTGCCCATCCATAATCCCGTGCTTGAAGTTTTGAAAACACAGCCAGACTTTATTTTTCTCCTTGTCTTGAGATTTTGCTATTTATTATCTAGCTCAAATTTCCTGCTTCACCGAGTCACATTAGAATTTGCAAAGCAGACAAGGTCGATCCACTCTCTCTAGGTCTGGAATTGTTTAGCCGACTCCAAGAAGTCCTTTCAGCTGTCTAGATGCTAGGGTGGGCAGGTTATCAGCCATGCAAGCTCAAGATTGCTTCTACCTCTTGACTTACTGTAGTGTAAATGTAGGGAACTATCAGAAGGTGGCCGGACTTCTGATATACTCACAGCAAGGGTTCAACAGGCAGTTGTATAGCGATGATTATTACTATTATTATTATTTATATTTTTTGGTTTTGGGGGCATCACTGCCTTCTGGTGGTGGGAGTAGGAGGCCCAGCCTTGCTGCTGGATTTGAACCTCCAACCCAGTGGGCCGCAGTCCCGTGCATAACCACTACGCTGCCAGGGCTCAGCCGTGATAATAATAATTATTATTTATTATAACAATTATATAGAGATTATAAGAGAGAGAGAGAGAGAAGAACAATAGGAGTTACGTTTCATGGTACAGGCTCACCTCCGCCCCACTAGATGGTCCACGTGGACTATCTATCCAATGTCTCATCCCTATATACCCACTGAAGCCAAGCCAGGCCCCTAATACCATATGCCACAGGAGACAGCTGTCTTAAGGGCTGTATGGTGATAAGGGGAGTGGCCTTAGGGATGTCTACTGACTATGTGAGGAGGGGAGTGATAAGACCAGAACTTGGACATCTGGAGGTAGATAAACAGGTGTAAGATTAGGAATCTTTGACCTTGGTTCTTGAATTCCTCCCATAAGCTTCAAAGGAAGGGAATCATCATCCTAACAGCAGGGGAGTTAGCACTGTTGTGAGACAGCTCAAAGGTCTCAGATAATTGGGAATTACAGGGAGTATAGCTAACTTAACTTCCATACCAAATGCTGATAAACAGTTTACTTAATATTTGGAGTACAATAATTGTGGAAAAGTTCTGTCTTCATCCCACAGGGAGCTCCCTCTTTCCTCACTAAATAGGCCCCCAAAAGGCTGAGACTACTTCTTTCAGACTTAGTTAAATGAAGAACCCAAAAGGCTGGAGAAAAGCCACCATCTGAAATGACCTTTAGCCCTTTCCTATTGCATATTTAATCACATTGCAGCGAGAGCCCTTGAAGTTCAACGTGAGTCTTGGACAAGAAGAAAAATGTACATCTGTGTCATAGAGATTGGGCATGTCAGCTTTATCATTATGTATAACCAACTTCTTCAAAATACTTTGCTCATGTTTGATTAAGCCACATACCTTCTGGAAGCTAAAATGGAACCATGAAAGAGGTGCAAATAATTATTATATTTAAAGAACCTCAGAAGCACTATCCATGTTCATGACTAATTTTACCTTTACCTAAACTTTAACTGCACTGCTCTTGACAATCTTATTGAAGCCTTATAGTCTTTGAATAAACAATGAATATGTATTGTATTTTTAAGGGCAATGTTTTTAATGTTAAAAAGCTTTGAAATATTAATAATAAAGCATGTGAAACTTTTTTTTTTGGCTTGTGGGCCTCACTGTTATTTACACAGATCTGGAGGAGTTACTTATTTGAGTCTTTCAAATCCTCAAATACCTGGGCCTTCAAATTGTTTGTGGGAAAATTCCACTATCTTCACTTTTGTTTTTCCACAAACTCTTAGAAGTATCCCCTTTTGGAGTGTTGAGCTAGCTGGCAGAGCCTCATGCTTCCCACCTCCCCCAATACTTTTGCAGCTTTGATAACTTCCTTGAGCTGTTTCCATAGAGACCGTGATGGTAATGGTCATAACAGACACACTCAGTCTCTGTCACTCTTACAAGGATTCAGTTGTGTGACTGGGTACAAACTCCTTGTAATGAAATCTCATTCCAATTGCTACAGTGCCAAACTTAAAGTATCAGCAGAAGATACCGAGAACACTTCAGCATCCTTTTCTTTCCCCCACCCAACTCAGTTATTACTTATTAAACTTTTATCTGCAAAAATCCATCAATGTCCTTTTTTAAAACTCTGAAAACATTATCCAAAGAGAATTGAGAGATAGCGGGAGATAGATAATTTTCTCTTATCTGAGTTTCCGGGGAATTTCAGTTCAAATCTTATTGTATTTTTAAGGGCTCTCTCAATGCCCATCAAGGATGGTGGAGTAGCTTTGAAATGTACATGATACAGTGCATTCATAATGTTAACCATTTTTAGGAAGAACAATCAGATCAATCACGTTTTCTTTTATGTTGAAGAGAACTTGCCTAAGCTCATCGTAAAACTTTCAAGGGCTGGGAAAACCAATGACCATCTTTGCTTATAAGAAACCTCCACAAAGCATGTTGTGTTTATATGATGGATTAACAAACCTGTAAGAGTAAAACAAAGCTACGGTCCACCAATTTGATTTTGACTCAGTATGATTCAGTAGGACAGAGTAGATTACCATGGTTTCCTTTAGCAGAGAAGCTGGTGCATCTGAACAACTGACCTTTTGATTAGCAGTTTCAGAACTTAAGAGTGTAAACACCATCAGTACTTCTCAAGTTAACCAAACCTGAAAAGCAAACCCACTGCCATTGAATCGATGCTGACTTGAACAACCCTGTAGGACAGGGTAGAACTAACTGCCCCTGTGAGTTTCTAAGAACAAACTCTTTATGGGAGTTGGAAGCTCTGTCTTTCTTCCATGGAGAGACTGGTTTTGAACTTCAGAACTGATGGCATAATGTCAGTTCTTGGAATCCTTCTGCACTATCACAAGTTAGTCCCATTAATGCCATGTGGTATATATATATATATATATATATATATATATATATATATATAATTGCATTCCTTCCAAAATATATGTTAGAATCCTCACCCTCTACCTGTGGGAGTAATCTTGTTTTGGATAGAGTTTGCTATGTTATGTTAATGAGGTGACATAAGAAAAAGATGTATCCTAAACTTCTGAATTCTAAAGTGAGCAGACCAGCTCCAGACCCTAGCATACATTGGGGAAGACAGATGACATGTGAAGATCACCAGGGAACCAAAGAAAGTTTGGGACTTCCTAAGACCAAACAAACTCACTGACACAGAGTCTATTCTGACTCACAGGGGCTCTAAGGGACAGAGTACAACTGCACCTTTGGGTTTCTAATACCGGACTTCTTTATAGGAGTAGAAAGCCTCACCTTTCTTCTATAGAATAGCTGGTGATCTTGAACTGCTGATGTTGCTTTTATAACAGTTCAACTCATAATCCACCATGTCACCAGGGTATCCCAACTATACAGGCCATGATCCTGATTTGGACTTGTAGATTTTAGCGCATGCATATGTATGTGTGTGTGTATAGACATAATACATACATAAGTAGAACCATGTATGGGAGGTCTTTGTGTTACAGTAGCACTAGGATACAGAGGTAACTGGATTCACTTAGGATATTGAAAGACATGTCTTTCTGTCCTTTTCTTGCTTATAATGTCCTGCTACCAAGCAATGATCTAAGGAAACAAGGGGGAATACCCTCAAGGGGGAAGAGAGTAATGAATGTTTTTTTTAAATGAAGTTAGTTCACAATATTCTATAACCACCTTTGAGAACTTTAGGGTCTGACACCTTTTCTTTTGCTTCTTCATCCTTTTCTGCCCATTTCCATGTGCACTTTTAAATTAGAAACAAATACAGGTTAGAATTATTTCACTGAAGTTTGAAAGACTTTGTGCTGATTTTTTTTATTCAGCTCTGTCTCAAACTTCCCATATGTAAGAGCTTTTTTCCTGAGAAGTGGAGAAATAAAACTTCAAAAATGTGAACAACAAAAGCAAAATTAGATGGTAGCCAGTTTCTTGATTGATGACTTTTCAAACTGAAAATAATGATCTTCACCAGCATAGAGAACTTCTGGATGGTGAAGCAGTTAATGTACTTGACTGCTGCCTGAGAGGTTGGCAGATTGAGCCCTCTTAGAGGCACCTCAGGAGAAAAGTTTGGAGGTTTTTTTCTGAAAATCCTGTGATGTCTAAATCAGATGGAGAGTAACTAGTTTACACTGAGGGAAAAATTCAAAGTAAGATCATGAAAATTGCTTCTTCCATTTTTTTTTCACATTGTTAATTTCACTGAGATGAATTCTATTACCAGTGACATCATGAAGTGGAATACTGGCATATATATTATGGTTAACAGAAATTCATCTAGTTGCTTGTATCAAAACCATCTGCTTATAAGCTAATTTGCCCATATAAAATCTGGAGAGACATTTAGGGCTGTTTAAAATCACTTCATTCATGAATCAACACATATTGTTTGAACACCTACCATAAAGAAGAGAGGATGCCATCAATTTTCCGGACTCTAAGATGTTTTCTATGTCAGACTGACACAATTGTTTAAAGAGGAATAAACACATGTACCTGACTCAGACTAAGACCATTTAGATAGCTGCACATGTATGTAATATTGGACAGTGGAAACAGAAGGCAAAGGAAAAACTTTAGAATTGTGGTATTGCAGAAGAGGATGGAAAATGCCACAGATGCACAGAAGAAATAAAACTGCATTGTTCCTTAGAAGTGAGGGGGAGGAAATGGCCTGACTTATTTTGTCTATGTCTTAAGGAAAGGCCAATCCCTGAAAGGGCAACTCGTCTTTGTTAAAGTAGTGAAAATGAGACAAACCCCCAATGTAATGGAATGACAATTGACAAAGTGAATGCTAACCATCAAAGATCTTCAAGACAGAGTAGGTTCAAACAACATTGCCTTCTGCTGTCGTCCTACCAGGGTCCAAGAAGGCTTGATGGCAGCAAACAACAATCACGTGATGACCTAAGGGCCTGTCAAGTCTGAGGCGTGCATTTTCGAGGGATGAGGACCTCACTTTTGCTACTAAACATCAGAGAAGGATTCTTGAGCTGCATTCAAGAAATCAGGCATAGTCTTTACAAGGTGGGGTTACAGATAGGCTTCTAACTAAAAAGGTCAGCAATTAAAATCATGTCCAGAAAAAGATAAGGCTTTCAATTCCTTTTACGAGTTTCAGGTTTGACTCTGTCCTTCAGAATTCATGGGAGGTCAGTGAGCTTTATTTTTAATAGATGTTTTATAAGATGAGAAGGCTACCACTCCTGTGTCAGTTTGTTGTTCTATGATGGCATGTCTGTTGCTGTGAGGTCATTGGGATGTCACATACTAGCAGGAGTCGTAATGGTGAATAGGTCTCAATAGCGCTCCCAGAGTTAGAATGAGGTAACAAGAAGAAAGAGGTTGTCCACTTCTGAGGGATGTCACTGAAAACCTTATGAACTGTAATATAACCTTGGCTGAAACAGTGCCAGCAGATGAGTTGAGTTGAAAGTCACTATGCGATGACTGGGAAAGAACTGCTCTCCAAAGTGGAGGGAACATGACTGATATGGCCAGCGCAAGGCTTTCGGGACCTTTGTTTGCTGTTGCAGCATGACTCCAATTGAGACAAAATCACTACAAATATCCGTGACTAATCAGAACATGGGATAAACAAAGTTTAAATAAAAAAATTGAAAGTCATCACAAATAAAATGGAGCACACAGCGATTGATATCCTAGGCATTAGTGAACTGAATTATCCATTTTAAATCAGACGATCTTATGGTTTACCATGCCAGAAGTGACATCTTCAAGAGGAGTGATGCTGCATTCACCTTCAAAAAGAACATTTTAAGATCTACTATTAAAGTTTTTTGTTGTCTATGATACGATGGTATCTATATCCTTATAAGGAAATCCAGTTAACGCAACTCTTATTCAAAAACTGGAATGCATACCAACCATTAAAGCTAATGATGAAAATAATTCAATAACTCTACCAACTGCTTCGGTGTGAAGATGATCACACATGAAATTAAGATGCATTCATTATGTATTATTCTGGGTGAGACTAGAGAAACATATCCAGGGAAACACTCATATATGCATATAAGAAAGAGCTATAGATACAAGAGCAATTGAATGTTGAGGAAACATCCCAGCCCAGATCAAGTCCACACATCTGATATTAGCCCACATGCCCACCACTGATCTATAAAGTCTTTTGCAGACTTACGAAACCCAGGCAATGATGATGAATATAGGAAGACCACAGGCCAGTGGGTTGGAGGTCTTATGGGTCCAGTGGCCATGTAAGCATCTCAGCACTGTCAGGGATCTCCATCTGGCAACTTTAGCTCCATAGCTCTGGCTCCATAAGCCTCTCATCATGTGTCTTCTCAATAGGAATGTCTCGTGTAGAGTGAGTAGAGAGTGAGTGTGTTTCCTGCCTCCAAGGAGGAAGACCAGTGTTCCCAGGATCCTCAGGAAAATGCCAAGACCACACAGAGTGCACATTGGCTATGAACGGATTGATAGGCTAAACTCCATTCCTTCATTCTGAATCCTCAAATTGACACCAGATTATGTAGCTATCACACATTATTATATAGCGATTGGAATATGCAAATTAGAAACAATGAGGAAAAAGCAATGAGGAAACTTTGAAAATATTACCTTAGTGATACAAGTCAAGGTGAAAATTATATGAAAAAAATGGGAATACCAGTGGATTCTTTATCTCAGTTGTTTCTTCAACATAGTCCTAATCATATTGAATACATAGGAATCAAATTGACCATGTCTGAGGAGATTATAGTTATCATCAGCCCCACAAGGCCAAGAGCTGACTGTAGACTAGGACATCAATAACTCATACGTAAGCTCAGAGTGAATTTGAAGAAAGTTCAAGCAGTCAACAAGAGTGAAAGAAAGCACAATCTTGAGTACATCCCATCTGAATTGAGAGAATCTCTGAAGAAAATATCTGCCGCTTTGAACACTCATCAATGAGGATGATGAACCATGGGATATTAAGAATACCATAGTTGAAGAAAGCCAGAAGCAATGAAAAGGACAAGAAAGAAAGCAAAAACAACACAAGATAAGTCAAGGTGAATGTCAGAAGGGACACTGAAACTCCTCTTGAACATCGAGTGACTAAAGAAATGAAAGCCACGCCGGACATTTCAAAGGGAAGCTTCAGAAGACAAAGTAAAATATTACAATGAAATTTGCAAATACCCAGTGTTTAAAGACCCAAAAGGAAGAACATATTCATAAACTGAACTAAATGAAGAAAAAGTCAACCATCAGCTTTCAGGTACTGAATGGACAAAATATTGAATGATGAAAGAAGCATCAAAATAAGATGGAATGAATACTCAGAGTATCTATATGCAAAAATTAAAGTTCAACTTTTTCAAGAGGTGGCATTCAATTAAGAACCAATGGTATTGAAAGGAAAAGTCCAAGTTGCATTGAATGCACTAGTATAAAACCATGTTTTTGAAATAGATATTATAAATTGAAATGTTTCAACCGGCAGATGAAGCACTCATTGCAAATACTTGGTAGCCTATGCCAGGAAACTTGGAAGCCAGATACCTGGCCATCCAACTTGAAGAGATTCCTATTTGTGTCCAATCCAAAGGTGGTCTAACAGAATGGGAAAAATTACCAAACAGGATCATTTATGTCAGATACAAGTTGAATTTTGCTGAAGATAATTCAACAAGGGCTGTGGCAATAAAGCCACAGTACCACCAAAATCAAAGCAGGATTTAGAAAGGGACATGGCACAAGGGCTATGATTGCTGAAGTCAGATTGATGTTACCATCAACCAGAGAATATCAGAAAGAGGCTTATTTGTTTTTTATTGAGTTTACAAAGGCCCTTATGTGTGGATAATAACAAACTATGAAAAATATTGTAAGTAATGGAAGTTTCATAACACTTTCTTTGTGCTCATATGAAACCTATATGTGCTCCAAATACTGGCTATTTGCAAATACTTATATGTGCAAAAAATACTGGGTAGTATTTTTTGGCTTAAAATCAGGTTAAGTTGTGCCTCAGGATTGAGTCCTTCCACCACACTTTAAAAACTGTATGTCAAGTAAATAATCTGAGGAACAGTACTATGTGAAGAATGATATAGCATCAGGATTAGAGGAAGAGTTCTTAACAACCTCTCATATGCAGGTGATGCAGCCTTGCCTGCTGAAAACAAGGAGGTCTTGGAGGTCTTGCTGATGAAGATGGAAGATTGCAGCATTGACTGTGGATCAAGATTCCATGTGAATGAGTTTTTAAAAAGAAAGAAAATGTTTTGAAATTGTGATAGCAATGTACAATACTGCTTGATGCGATTAAACTATGGAATGTTATGACATCTGTAAGAGCTCCCAATAAAATGATTAAAGAAAAGAATTTTTAAAAATTCCAAGTGAAAAAAAAAACACAAAAATTTCACAAACTGGACCAATATAGATCATCATGATAATGAAGAAAATAGAGTTTTAAAAAATTATTTTATTGAGGGCTCATAAAACTCTAATCACAATCCATCCATCTATCCACTGTGTCAAGCACATTTGTATGTTTGTTGTCATCATCATTTTCAAAACATTTTCTTTCTGCTTGAGCCCTTTGTATCAGCTCCTCATTTTTCCCTCCCTTCTCACCTTACCTCCCTCATGAACTTTGATAATTTATAAATTATTACTATTTTTTTCATGTCATACTGATGGATCTCTCCCTTCAACCAGCTTCCATTTGTCCATCCCCTTTGGAGAGGGTTACATGTAGATCATTGTGATCAGTTCCCCCCCACACACCTTCCTTTTTCCCTTCCCCACCTGGTAATGCTACTCTCATTATGGGTCTTGAGAAGTTTTAAGTGCTTAATTTTGTATGGATTCATAATTAGTGCTCACAAAAGAAGCAGCAGTCAAGAAATTGAACAATAAATTGCAAAGGGAAAAACTGCTATAGAGAACTTCTGTTAATGATTAAAAAACAAAGATGTCAGTTCCTGGATTAAGGTGAGCTTGATCCGAGTCATGGTATTTTCAATGGGTTTATGAATATGAAAGTTTGACAATGAATAAAGAAGACAATCAAAGATTCATTGCGTGTGAATTGCAGTCCTGGCAGTAGCAGTAAACACTGGAAGTACCGGTATATTCAGAAGAATGAACGCATCTCTCTTGGAAGAAGTACAGCCGGAATGCTTCTAAGATGGGAGGATGCTGAGACTTTTTGTCTCATGCACTTCAAACGCACTAGTAGGAAGGACTAGTCCCTTGAAAAGGACACCATGCTTACTAAAGCCAAAGATCAGTGGGAAAGAGGAAGGTCCTTGAAGAAATGGATAAACACAGTGGTTGTGATGATGGGCTCAGACATAACAATTATGAAGATGGCGCAGTATCGAGCGACATTTTGTTATTTTATATATTTGGTCAGCACCTACCTGCCAGCACCTACCAACAATAGCAGTAAGGTGAGAGGAAAGATGAAGAAAGCATAGACAAACTGTCGAGGCTGGTACCATTGTGAATGCATCGCAGAGAATTGCAGGGAGTACTGAGCTTGAACGCTTTCATAGTTCCCTAATGATACTTTACAGAAATACCCCACATGGGTGGCTGGAATGCACGGTAATTTATTTTTTTCACAGAAGGCTGGAGGTCTGAATTTAGAGTACCAGGTTTAGGGCAATGCTTTTTCTTCCCCCCCTACAGAATTTAGTGTCTGTTCCTTGCAATCTTCACACATCTATCTCTTCTCATCTGTTCTTTCAAACCCCAACACAACCTACTGATATCATTGATATCAGCTCTCAGTGATCCTGTGGACAGAGGCAAACTTCATAATAAGGCTTCCCAGACTGTATCTCTTATGGGAGAAGATAGTCCCAGTGTCCTCCAGAGGAGAAGCAAATGAGTTTGAACTGCTGATTTGTGGTTAGCCACCAAAGAAGTGCTTAATCTTCTGAGCCACCAGGTTTCCTTATCCACTGAATCGGGTCCCTGGTAGTGTAGTGGATTATGCTTTGTGCTGCTAACAACAAGATAAACAGTTCAAACCACCAGTGGAAGCCCACAGGGACAGTTCTATGCTACCTTGTAAGGTCACTGTGAATCATCAATTGATTTGACAGCAGTGTTTGCTTAGGTGATTAATTTCCAACATAATCTACAGTGAAAATGACTTTATTACATACCAAAGAAAAGCCTATCCCAAATGGTCTTATAGACATAGGCATGGGATCAATATGTGTGGGTATGTGAGTGGTGGTGGGGAGGTGTACATTTCAGTCCAGTGCAGGAGAGAAGGGCAGGGAACCAGTCACGGGTACTGGTGTCAGAGAATTGCAGGAAATGGAGGAGATGGTAATAAAATCGCAGATGAAGTCACTGAGTTGTTATTCAAAGTACTGTTTTCAGATGTGACTTCAGCTTGACTGGATAACGGAATTCCTGGGCAAGAGAGAATTAACCCTATTTTTAAAAGAATTGATCTAAGTCTTAGCATCAGAGGCTAGAAGGTTAAATCATATGAGCCAATGATCTTTATTTTACTCAGCGCTTTGACAAGAGCAAATGTCCATATTTTCTGTTCACAGTGTGTCTGTCTATAAGTTAGTTATAGTGAATGGTTCTAAGTGGCCTTTGTGTGTGGTAAGGGGACACGTGGTCTTATATATGGGCCATCAGTACAAAATAACATCGAATTATATAAATACATGGAAGATTGGTGGAGCAAGCCTACCAGCAGCTACGAGGGAGAAAGAGGAGTCTTTCTGCTTCTGTAAAGATATACATATTTAGAAACCCTAAAGAACCATTCTACTCTGTACTAGAAGGGAGAATCACCTTGAGGAGAGTGCATGGATGAGTGGTGGTATTAGGTCTATGTATTGTGGCAGAGTTTATATAAGTTACTGAAATGTCTGATAGATGCTAACTAGCCCTTGCTTCACTATCCCCAGGGTAAGCATTTTCTCTGATATGCATCTGCTCCTGTTATTTATCATCCTTATTGATAATGAAACTTAATGGATTGACCAGGCCACAGCAGGCTGGCCTAGGTTTGGATCAGAGGATTAAGAACCTGTGGTAATCTTTATATAGACTTCCTCTCAAAATCACATTGTGTGTGTGTGTGTGTGTGTGCGAGAGAGAGTGAATGTGTGTGTGTGTGTGGGTGCGCGCACATGTTTCTCTTCAGATGAACTCTGTCACTAAACATCAACAACTTTCAAGAACACACAACAACAGAAAAGGAGAACAGTAATTGCTTTAAGAAGATACTTTACAAAAAGAAAAAATTCTTAATTTATAGTTTGACAACAAACCACATCTAGTCCTGCCTTTCACAATGTACTTCTGAATGAAATTATTGGAAGTTATCTGGCCAGTTTCTGAGCATTTCATAACAAATTATCTTTTCTAGGAAATAACTCACCACAAGACGTATTGATGACAGGGTTGCGTTTTCAGAAACGGTAATTTACAGTACCAGCTCAGCTGTCTGGATGACCTTCACTAGACTCTACTAGTATTTTACTTATTCTTCCCCTTCCTTGCCTCCCAACCTACCAGGGAATAATTCATATCCTTGCTAACCTTTGCAAATGATTTCCCCAAAGGTTTCCCTCCATCAATATCAGGGAAAACTAACCTATTGTCATCATCTTTTAAAAAGTAATTAGCCATGAATAATTGCTCCATCCCGGCATCCTTCTAACTGGATTGATTTTCTTTTTCTTTTATTTGAAGGTAGATCTATTAATTGTGGGCAGGTTCCAGTGCTATCACACTTTTATTTCCCCATTTCTTACTCCTTGCTTCTCTGTGTACACTCTGGATTACACAAGCCATGTCGAGTTCCACTCTATGCAGCCATTTCCCTCCTTTTTATTATGCATTCTATCCAAAGTAGAAGAATGGATTTTTCTATCTAGTGTTATTAGATTCGATTTTAGAATATTTTACTTAATGGGCTCTTTTCATGGCAGTCCCTATGCAACATTTATATGGAAAATGTTGTGCTACTTGATGAAAAATATCTCCCATAGGATACATTTCCCTGGGGTTTTTCTTGATCTTACTTGCATAGAAATGAAAAATGGGGCAGGGGGGAGACAAGAACAAAAAAACAACCTTTTTCACTGAGTTGGTCACCCTACCACAAACTCACTCGAGAGGCTCACATATGGACCCTGACATAGAAGAAATGGGAAATAAATGGACCAGGCCTGTCTGGCTCCTGATTTTAGCGCCTAGGTGAGTTTTTGTCTATCCCCTCTACTAAAGAGCTACCCTGGAAAATTACTTGAAAGCGTTGTTGGCTGTTAAGGAGGCTGGGCAAGCCTGTGTTAGCTAGTCTTCATTAGCCACTGATGTGCTTCGGGGCATGAGTCAAAAGATTAATTTTAATCTACAAATCCCCGTGAAGTTGGGTCAAGTTGATTTTGGCAAGAGTGCTTGTTCCTCACTAAGTCTAAAGGCAACGAAGTTTCATGATGGAGTTGCTTTGGGAGGACGGCATACAATGAGAAGTGGGGTTGTATTTTCAAATGAAAATGCAACAACCCAAACCCACTGCCATGGAGTTACTCGGGCTCACAGTGATGCTGGAGGCCCTGGTAGACCTGCCCCCTAAGGTTTCTGGGTCTGCCGATCCTGATGGAAGCTAACAATGGTACTTGACTTCTGAGGAGCAGCTGGGGGGTGGGTTCGAACTGCAGAGCTTTTGGTTAGCAGCCCAGAGCTGAATCAGCCTGCCACCAGGGCTCCTTTGTGCTTAAATAGGCAACCTCACCGTTGTGTGACTAGAATTTGGCAGTAAACAGGTATTTTATGTTCTGCCAAGATTTTACTCTCAGATACACTCTCCTGTTAGCTATTTAATGAGACAAGGCCTTTTTTTTTTTTCTCCCCTCCACCTTTTGCTATATCGGAGCATTGCTTAGATTTATGTCTGATTCAAAAGCAGCTGTTCCCAGTTGCTTCCTGGTACTTAATGTCTGAACTATGTCGGGTGTTCGCAATTTGAAAAGCTTTTGTAGCCTGGATACTGATCTTAGATGATGCCCGTGCCTTGGTAAATACCCAGGTAAGCAAACAGAAATGAAAATAGTGCACAGTTCATTAGTAGAGTGTTCAAAGCCTGGGACACACTCTGAATTCAAAAACCGACTCAGCCATAAAAACACTCTTTTTCTTGGCAAAGGTAATCTCTTTCTGCTTCAATTTCCTGAATTAGAATATAGGGATTATACAATTTTCTCAACCTTAGCTTCTAGGGAGAATGGTCAAGATTAATCATTGGAAATGAGGTTGCAGATAGAAAGTGTTCCCAGAATGTGAAAGGAAATAATATTAATTAAAGCCAGATACCTAGAAGAAGGTTGATTCCAGAGTAATCTAAAAAAAAAAAAATCTCAATAATTGAAATGCCTTTAAATGTGACCTTTTGCTATTTTGGTCATCTGGCTAAATGTCACGGCCTTTTCATTATGCTGACAACTCTTAAGAAATTAAAACAAAAGATGGACATAACAAATGGCAAAGAAAAAAGTAGGGTGACCAGTAGCATACACACCTTTGGGGATCTGTAGTCCCCTACCTAGCCTTGCAGGAAGATGTCAGGGAAGTGAAGCAGGCAGAGAGGAGAGATATAAAAAGAAGTTTTGTAGATGTAAAATATTTCCCATCTAACTGGTCCTAGCATCATGTTACCACCACCAGCATACTGTGCTTGCTGGAATGTCAGTGTCTCCCAGGCTAGACATCTGCATTTATTCATTAATTTGTTAAAAGTTATTTGAGGGCTATTTGGGGTTGAGCTGTGTCCCCTTCAAAAGCTTTAAGTAGCCCTGGTGGCATCCTGGGTAACAAACTCATCTGCCAACCGAAAGACCAGCGGTTGGAACCTCGCAATTGCTTTGTCAGTGTAAGGCGAGGCTTTCCGCATCTTCAGAGACTGATAGAGTCAGCACTGCTCCTAAAGGGGGAATTCTCCTCTGTCCTATCCAGTTGACTTGAAGTAGAATGATTCCATGACAGCTAGGCCCAGCTTTTAAAAAAACATATGTTCAAGTCTGAACCCCCGGTACTTTTAGATGTAACTTCCTTTGGAAAAAAAAAAAACTCTTACAGATATAATCAGTTAGCATGAGGCTGTGCTAGAATAAACAAATAAAGAAAACCCCATCCACTGCCTACTGTCAAGGGGTCAATTTTGCCTCACAGTGACCACCTTGAGTGGTAGTTGTTCTGTGCCATTGAGTTGAGACGGATTCCAACCCACAGAGACACTGCCAGCTGTGCCGCCTCACAGCTGTTCTCATGCCAAGGTCCCCCACCGGGGTCTGGAGCGGCAGATTTCCCCACTGAAGCATGTCTTCTGCTCTTCTGACTGCTGCTTCCATGGGCATTCGTTGTGGAGACAAGAAAGATAAAATCCTTTTTTCTAAACTTTTTTAATACATCTTTTTTACCCCTAACCCTAACCCTACGAACAAAATCCTTGGCAATCTCAATCTTGTCTCCATTTATGATGATGTTATCATTTGGTCCAGTTGTGAGGGTTTTGTTCTTCTCTAAAATGAGTCGTAATCCATCCTGTAGCCTGAAATCCTCGATACTCATCTGCAAATGCTTCAAGTCCTCCTCGCTTTCAACAAGCAATGCTGTACCATCTGTATATCTCACATTGTCAATAGGTCTCCCTACAGTCCTGATGCCTTATTCTTCTTCATATAATCCATACATCAAATAATCTTGATTATCTGCTTAACATTCTGATTGAATAATAGTGAGATGATTCAAGCCTGATACACACTTTGCCTGACTTAGACCGTATCGCACTCCTTTGTACTGTTCACACAACTGCCTTTTGATCCACAGGGAAGTTCAACATGAGCACAATGAAGTGTTGTGGAATCCCCATTCTTCTTATAGTTTGCTAAAATCCACACAGTCTGATGCCTTTCCCTAGGCAAAAGTAACCACCTTTCTAGTACTCCCTACTTTCAGCCATGGTCCATCAGATCAGCCCTGATATCCCTCATTACATTTCCTCTTCTGAATCCACTCAGAACTTCTGGCAGCTCCCTGTCAATATACTGCTGCACCTGTGGTTTGATGATCTTCAGCAAAATTTCAATTGTATATTTTCCATTCCTGAAAGAATTACCATCTGTGGCAGTCATGTGCTTGTGTTAATTTTGTGATTGAAATGTAGGAGTAGAGTCTAGCCTGTTAATCTGGAGATAGCCATTGAATAGTCAATGAGGCCTCTGTGTGGGCATGGCTTTCACCTGAGACTCCTGGGAAATCTCACGATATTTCCCTCGTGAAGATGAGAAGCTATCTTCCCCAGTTGTTGGGAGTTAGTTTCAGAAATGATTAATCACAGGCAACACAGAATAGCAGCGTCTGGGAGGCTGGAGTAGCCGGTGGAGAGACCACACGGCTTTGCCCTGATGGAGCCGGAACTCTGAAGCTGGAGCAGCCACATGGAGGTCTCTGCCAGTGATGAGATGCTTCTGCCACCATGGGATACTGTTGGTGGACACTGAGCCTTGGAAGCAAGGAGCCATGGGGAGACCCCTGTCGGTGCCGGGACTCTGTACCCACTGACCTGTGACTTCGTGAGTCAGAGGAAGACATTATGGACTGATTTCGGGCATATGGGTTATTATTGGACTTATGACTTTGCACTGGACTGGATTGGGATGCCTTCTTAGGGTCACATTTCTTTTGTATATAAACCCTTTCCTTATACCTATATTCGTGTCTCTGAAATTTGTTCCTCTAGTCTACCCGGACTAACTCACCATCTCATAAACCTACAAGGGCAATTCTACCCTGTTGTATAGGATTAGGATGAGTCTGAATGGACTCTATAGCAGTGGGTTTGGAGGATTATTTTAATGCTATTAATTACATATTGTTGCATAACTTGAGCATTCTGTTGGGTCACCTTCCTTTGGAATGGGCGCAAATGTGAATCTCTTCCAGTAAGTTAGCCAACGAGCTGTCTTCTAACTTTCCTGCTATGCATGGATGAGTTCTTCCAGTGTGTATCAGCTTGCTGAAACAATTTAATTGGTATTTCATCAATTCCTGAAGCCATTAATGCTTTCACTGCAACTGCAGCTTCATTCTTCAGCACTATCGGCTCTTGCTCTTATCCTGAAGTGTTGGACTGTTTGTTAGCTGTTTTTGGTACAGTGACTCGGTGTATTCTTTCCATCTTCATTAGATACTTCTTGCATTTATTTTGCCCATAGAATTTTTCAATAGTGCAACTGGAGGCATCCATTTTTTCAAGGTTTGAGTTCTTTCAGTTTATGAGATGTTCAGTGTCTTCTTCCTTTTTGGCTTTCAGACTTTAGGACTGTGTATGTTTCATAATATTTACCTTTTTCTTCTTAAGCTTCCCTTTGCAATTTTCTGTTCATTTCTCTGACCTCTCATTTCTAATATTTGCCTTAATTACTCTATAATTGAGAGTAACTTTTAGAGACTCTTCTGACATCGTGCTGATCTTTTCTTTTTTCCGAGTCTTTTAGATGACAGTTTGTTTTCTTCAGGAATGATGGTCTTGATGTCATCCAAGAACATCAGGTTTCTCTCATTATGTTCAAGCATCAAATCTGTTCTTGCTATGTTCTCAAAATGGGATGGGATAGACTCAAGGTTGTACTTTGGCTCTTATGTACTTGTTTACATATTCTTCAGCTTTAACCCAATTACGCATGAGAAATCGGTGGTCTGTTCCACAGCAGTTACCTGAACTTGTTTTAGCTGCTTTTATTGAGCTTCTCAGGTGTCTCTTCCCACAGATATAGTCAATTTGATTTATATGTATTCTGTCTGAAGAAGTCCATGTGCATAGTCAGACAATACATGTCCTGTTGTGTCTGGTATTCCCTCAGCACAATGTACTCACAGCCCATCTATATTGCAGCAGCTTTCTATACCTCATTCCTTTGATATGATTGAATAATATTCTACTACATGACTATGCCAATTTAATTTATCAGTTTGTGGACAATTGGGTTGTCTCTACTTTTTATATGTTGTGAATTGTGTTGCTATGGACATTCAGGTGTTGTTGTTTTTTAAACATCTATTTAGGTATATACCTAGAACTAGGATAGCTAGATTATAGAATCATAGAGTAATATCACATTTAATGACTTGAGGAAACTTTTGAAGGAATGTTGAATTGAAGATTGATGTGATCTAATTTGCCTAGCTGTACAGTGAATAATGAAAACTAGAGAATAATTAATGCACTTTGAAATATGTTTCTGGTGCAAAATATAGAAAGTACTGTGACCTTTCAGAAGAATAAACAGCTCTGTGTTTGAGGAAGCTTCTTATAAGAATGGGTTGGTGAGTCTATGTTTCATGTACTTTGGCTATGTTATCAGGAGAGACCAGTCCCCACGACAGGATCTCGTTCTTGATAAAGTAGAGGGTCGATTAAAAAGAGAAAGACCCTCTGTAAGCTGGGTTGGTGCAGTGGATGCCTAAAATAAACCACAACTGTGGAGTTGGCACAGAGCTGGGCAGTGATTTGTTCCGTTGTATACAAGGTTCCTATGAATTAGAGCTGACTTGACAAAACTGAACAACAAGGGCTTACTTTTGAAATCTTTCTGCTATATGGAGCATCCACTGTTCTACTTTTTAAAGTCTTCTCAAATGTGCTCTTTTATTTCTTCCTTGCTGCCATTGCCCTCTTTGGGTCATCATCCCATCACCAATCCCTTCTTCACTGCAAAAGACTCCTAACTGGTCTCCCATGATCCGTTTGACCTCTGTTCAACTTGTGCTTCACCTGGCGATTACAGTGATCTCTGCTCTATGTAAACATGGTCTTTTGTTCCTAATCAGAAATGCATACCAGCCCACCATTTTAAGGAGCCTACTGGTATAACACACTGTAGTATTGCTCACCACAGGTATGCATACCTGTCCAATGCATACCTGTTCAATGTCCATGGCCTGTCCTGCTGCCAAACTCTAGGCTGGCACATCCTCATTGACCTCCCGCTTTCAGTGAAGCTGTCTGTTCCTGGCCCTTTAGGCTAATCACACAATGTCTTCTCCCTGTTTATGAATTCTATCCTTCTCAACAATAATGCCTTTGCACCTTCTTTTATTACTAAACTTGGAACTCAAAACTTCTACTCTCAATACTCCCAGTTCCCCAAGTTCAGTGATTCTCAAATTTTAGTGTTCATTAATCACTTCCCCCAATTTTCAGATGAGGTAATGATAAGTATCTCTCTCAGAACATTGTGCTGGTTACATAGTGCACTCCAGAAAAGCAAGTATCAGATTGGAATATTCTGTAGATCGGTTGCATAGGTCCTCCCTTCTTGACCACCGGGCCATCTAGAGTTGGGTTTTAGAGTCAGGCAGGCAGTGTCTTTTTCTTTAAGTTCTAACCAATTGTATGAAAGAGGCCCTACATGAGAGCCCAAAATGTTTGCAACTATCCATTGCCAATACTACTTTGATGAGACTAGTCCCTCTGAACTAAATAGCTTTGAATATTCTAAGTCACTCAAAGTGGGACACATGCCATAATAAAGGTTGACTACTGTGCTTGTGGAACTCTGGTAGCGTAGTGGTTGCATGTTGGGCTGTGATTGAAAAGTCAGCAGTTCAAAAGCACCCGTATCTTTGTGGGAGAAAAATGGGATTTTCTATTCCCATCCATAGTTACAATTTCAGACACTTACCGGGGCGAGGGGGGGGGGATTTCTACCCTGTCCAGGAGGGTCCTTATGAGTTGGCAGGTAATAGACTTTAACCTGGCATTTTTTCAGCTGTGGTCAGTACAAAATCTGATGTCAATTTGGAACATGAGGGGATTCAGAGTCAGGGGGATGGAGTCTAGCGTGTAAATCAGGACATAGCCAATTAGGCCTCTGTGTGGGCATGAGCTTCTCCTGAGCATTCTAAGAACGACTGGATTCCCTTCTTGGAGAAAGAGGAGCCTCTCAGGACTCACTTCCTTGGAGACTGTGTACTGACCATGTTCATTCCCTGAGAGACGGGAGTCACATGGACCGATGCTGCTACAAGCAGACCTCTGGGGATGGAGAAGCCACTTGGCTGGACTCCTGCCAGCATGGAGATACTGAGACTGCCACTAGATCCAGAAGGCTTCCAACCCACTAGCTTCTGATTTTTCTGCATTTGTTGTATTGTGTATATTTTGTGAGTAAGAAGAAGACTGTATAAATTGGTATCAAACATATAGGCTAATATTGGACTTATGGACTTTATCTGGACTGGACTGGCATGTTTTCTCAATATTCAAGTGCTCTTATATATAAACCTCTTTCTTATTCACTTTTGAGTCTCTTGAATTTGTTTATCTAGTCAACCAAAACTAACGCACAGTCCGTGAGACTCAAGGTCATTGGTTTTAGTTTGGATTTGGGATGGTGCAAGCTGTTAATGTGCTCTGTTGCTAACTACCAAGTTGGTGGTTCAAATGCACTCAGAAGTGCCTCAGAAGAAATGTCTGGTGATTTTTTTGAAAGATAAAGGGAGGGAGAAGCTCTTGAAGCTCCCAAGGAGTACAAGTTTAGTCTACTCGACATACATGGAGTTTCCACGTGTCAAAATTCAATCCATTACAGTGCAACATGGAAATTGGCTTCCAAGTATGATCCTGGAACCCTCAACTCAAAACAAAACTAGAAGAAAAATGACCAGCAGAGACATGGAAGGCTGGCTTGGCACTCAGAATGCTCACTCTTCCTCTTTCAGCTCTCTGGAGGTGAGCCCCGGTGGTTGATTGTGGAACTGCAGCCCACGGGCTTGGCAGTTCAAATCCAGCAGTGGCCTTCAGGAGCAGCACTGGGTAGGGCCCATGACCACCAGAGGCAGTGATGCCCACAAAAAAAAAAAAAAAAAAGGAAAAAGGAAAAAAAACCCAGCTCTCTGTACTTCATAAAGAGCAGGCAACAAATTTTCCTGTTTCCTAGACTGTGAGAAATGAAAGACTTAATAGTGTATTTTCTTTCATCTTGTCTGACATAGAACTAATGCTCAGACATGGTTATCATTTTATGGGTGTTGCATTTTCTATTTTCTCCCAAGCATTCAAGTAACTTCATAAATAGTGGGCTTAACTTTAACTCAATGCCTGGGCTTGAGTGTGGGGAGATCAGGGCTTCTTCAGAAGGACACACAGCCAGCTGGAACACCACGGAGGCCTGGCTCAGACCTAGGCAGCTGGTCTGTTACTGGTGCATGAAGCCTAGGTTCACAGGTCAAAAATTCAAGACCCAGTTCCAGCTGGCTCTGCCTCGGGTGATCCCCTTCTCCTGGTGAAAGGTTACATTCTCAGAAGTCATGCTAGCCCTGTTCTCACATCTGTGTCTGTGCATATGTTGCCATCTTGTGCTTCAGATCAATTTATCCTATGTTTGTTTGAAAAATACCTACTTGTCCTCCAATTCAGTCCCATTGCCAATATTAAAAAAAATCCTACTGCATTTCTGGATTCCTTATGTCTGCGTTATTCCTGCATCACATGATTCCCACCACACCTATACATTTCTACCAGACTGGCGTAAGAACTACATTTTCTGTTCCCAGTGCTTAAATTGAGTAGAAATTGAAAATGAGTTTGCTGGATGTGAGCAGAGCCCCTTTCTCCTGTGAAGGCACTCGTTAGCTGGGGGGAGTATCAGTCCAGAAAATCGACAGACAGTCTGCTTCTAAGACACTCCCCTCTCTTCACAACACACCTTTTACTTATGCAACATATACTAAGTGTGTGTCTCAGACAGTGACATACAACAGAACATTAGCAAAA
Source organism: Nesogale talazaci (assembly GCA_004026705.1). Classification (NCBI taxonomy): domain Eukaryota; kingdom Metazoa; phylum Chordata; class Mammalia; order Afrosoricida; family Tenrecidae; genus Nesogale; species Nesogale talazaci. The sequence continues at coordinate 26,519 of PVJH01008469.1, read as the reverse complement.
GGTAACATCCCCGGCGATGCAACTGAAGCCTTAAATGCCAGATGTCTTTGTAACAGAGAAGAGCACTCTGATCCGATGCACGGATTGAGAAATAAGCATCCCTTACAAAATACATGACCTTCGCTCTGAGTGGCAGGTGCAATGAGGCAGCAATTTGGAATGCTCATTATTCATATTCTCTTTGCAAAGAAAGATTGTGGTCCTGCAAGCTATGGGCCAAGAATTCAGGGAATAGAAAGAAGATACCAAAGGCAAAGGATAGGGATGAAGCTGATCTTGCCAGCCATATGTTAAGTCTACTAGCCTTGGAGGTTTAGTGATCTCCAGCCCATCAAAGCCTAAGGCTAAGGAAGTCAATCTTTGGACAGTGCAGACGGCCCTTCAATATATAAATGGGTCTCATTGCAGAGCCTTCTGCATACAGTTGATACAGAGGAGCCTGTGAAAGCTGGAATTCAATGGGCTGACATGCTTCTCTGGGTCTTGCAAGTTTTCTGCCTCTGACAGGATGTAGCCTTACTACTTTTCCATTCCCCTCTGATGGTGGACAAATCTGTGTCCTTCTTCTCTGATAGATTTCTGGATTTCACACATTTTGGTGCAGTTTGGAGATCAAATTTTAGGTACTCAGAAAATAAACTTGGGTGATTTATCCCTAACCTTGCCTGGCAGACTAAGCCTTCAATTTTTCCTCAATGATGAATCCACATTCTCTTTCTCCCCAAATGACAATCTATTAGGAAATAAATTAATTTCTTTTAGAGCCCATGAGATTCTGGATCATTAGCTGCCCTCCAGCTGATTTTAATTTTAATATTCCCCATGTGGTGGAACAGCACAGTCCCAGAAGACTTTCTTGACTATCATCTTCATGCTAGCAGATTGTCAGTTCTTTCTGTCACAGAGTCACTGGGTGATCTCAAACTGCTGATCTTTTCATTCGCAGCCAAGCTCTTAAGCCTTTTTGCTACAAAGCATCCCAGAACACTGATCTAGAACTGTTCCTTCCAAGGGCTGTCTCTCATTCCAACCTCGTGGTGCTCTGTCTTTCCCAAAGTTTGCTGTGCCTCTGTCTCCAGGTGATGATATATTTAGGACAGAGTATCTCCCTAACAACTCCTAAGTGCTAAAGTATGGTGCATTGCCTGTTAAACCATGTTGATGGATATATGAAAATAAATGAAGGAATTGCTATTCAGGAATTCAAACTCGAGAAACATGAAACAAATTTTCAAACAATGATTTTGGATAGAAGATAGCTTAATGACCTTGAAGACCAAAACCATCCAAGTAATTCATTAAAAAAATAGTGATTGTGCACAAAAGGTAGGATATATTTCACTTTGCTAGCTCTTTTTCCTCATTCTGAATGAAATTACTTATTTCTGGTTAAAGTAGATATCTCAACCCTTTACCACTTTAATAAACTTAGCCATCTTAATCCTCAAACCATCTTAATTTAATAGAGTTATTTCTGCTTAAAATGGATAGCTCACTCTCTTACCTGAACCAAACCTGTTGCTGTTAGGATGATTACTATTCACAGTCTTCTATAAGACAGGATAATAATACCCTATAGGGTTTCCAAGGCTGAAATCTCTGTAGATGCAGACTACCACATCTTATCCTTAAAACTATTGGCAGATACACATTGTTGATCTTTCAGCTAGCAACCAAGCTGTTCATTACTATACTTCAAAATTCAAAACAAACTCACTGCCAAAGAATCTATTTCAACTCATGTGACCCTGTAGGAGAGAGTGGAACTTCTGTGGGTTCCCACATCTGGAAACCTTTATTGAAGAAGAAAGCCTTATTTTTCTCCTGACTGTGCCACCAAGGTCTCCTAATATCTTCCTGAGACATTATTAATATGAATAAATATAGGTATATATGTTTATTTTGCACTACAATGTACATTTATTACTCTAACAGAGAGTAAAATTGAACCTTATCCAAAGTTTAGTTTATCAAAAGACTCATCTATATCTATCTATCATCTGTCTACTACATCCATAAATACATGCCTTACATATGTATATACTCAACAAACACACATTCTTAAATTATCAAATACACTTCAAGCTTCATTATTTCCCTGTCATCTTAAATCATTTCATAATAAGTCAATGAAAAATGATAGCAAATGATCTCTTAGTTGAAGGCATCCATCAATTATACAATGCATTGGAAGGAAACCTCACTCGAAAGCTCATTGATAATATCTACAGAGTCCAATCTAGAAATGGCAAAGAGCACAGCATTATAAAAATAGAGAAAAGGCCATTGGGACATTAGAATTGATAGAAAAATGATGACAAATAGCACACTATTCCATAGTTTAGTCACACTACACATTATTGTACAATTGCTACTGCAATCAATTTCAAAAGACTTTCTTCCTTGTTAACTTGACATCAGCTCCTCTTTAACCCCCTTCCCCACTGTACCTCCCAGGCACACTAATTCTACTTGCCTCTAGCTCAGTGGTTCTCAACCTGTCGGTTGCGATCCCTTTGGGGTCCCAACAAAATCACAGAGTAACAAAATCACAGTTACGGAGTAGTGACAAAAATAGTTTTATGGTTGGGGAGGTCACCACAACCTGAGGAGTGGTGTGAAAGAGTCACTGCATTCGGAAGGCTGAGAACCACTGTCCTGTGGGCTTCTCAATTCTGGGTTTCTCAAAGCATATCATTGTAATTATTAAAATGTTACCAACGCTTCCATCGGGTAAAACAGTGCATTGATTTCCAAATAATTTTTTCATGAGCCGTTTTCAGTCACTGTCAATGCTGTGCAGTGGCAGCAGAGACTAGTCCCAAAGGGGTGGGCTGAGGAGAACAGACCATGTCTGCGTGTGGCAGTAGGAAAATAGGACAAGACTTGAAACCAAGTAAGCGAGCGAGACGGTGGAATGAGAGTTCATCTCCTGTGCAGCTCACAAGCTGCCAAGGAGGACCAGCTTCTGGGGAAGGACCTCGGGCTTGGTGGAATTCAATCAGCAAACAGGAAGGCCGTCCACGAGACACCGTGACTGCAGTCCTAGGCTCAAGCAGAGCAGAAGCTGTGCGAAGGGCACTGAGCTGGGCGGGGTTTGGCTCCGTTGCACGGTGAGTAGCAACCAATCAGACAAGGTCTAATGATAAGGACCTCCACGGGGGAGAATGAACCGTCATGATTCTCGTTGAGAGCTATTTCCTTCTGTGATTCATTTGCTTGCTGTGTTATGAATGCTATCAGTTTATCTATGGAATGCTGAATAGTTCATAATATTATCAATTCAATGAGGGAAAGATGGGGTTTTTCACTCCCATAAAAAGTTACCATCTTGGAAAATCAGGGAGGCAGGTCTGCCCTCTGCCGTAGGGCCCCTGTGAATCGGCATCAACCTGAGGGCATAGAGCTTTGTCCCCTCTGTAGTGTCGGTACCCAGCTTTTGTGGCAAAGTAAGATGCAGTGGAGAAGAAGAGCCTATGGACTTCACCTGTCCTTCTGGAATGATCATGGTGACAGCCCTTCAGCTGTCCATTATTCTTCTGTTTATTTAGATGTGGCTATTTTCAGAACTGTTCACAAATACAATGTTATAGTTCTCCAACTTCTAGGCACATGGGAAATTGCACTTCTACCTCTTTGGAAGGCTGATTTTAACACCATGGCTTGATTTCACCATTGAAACACTCACGGAGAAGATGGGCCTGGCTTCTCTTTGCTTCCCTCCCCACTCATTGTATGGGAAGTGCTACAGAGAGTCTAACAAGCCATAGCTCAATTAGATCACGTATACCTGGACAATTGTTGACACCATCATTTTCAAAACATTTTTCTTCTTGCACTCTTTTATTCCCACCCTCCCCCTGAGAACCCATGTTATTATATTAAATATTATTATTGTTATTTCTCCCATCTTACACCATCCAGTATATCCATTCACTTACATTTATGTTATTCATTCCCCTCCAGTGGGGTTAAATAGTCATCATTGCCATCAGTTTTCCCTCCCCCCACCTTTTCCACTGCTCTCTTTCTGTACTCTTGGGAAATCAGTATTCCCATTACAAGTCCTGAAGGGTTTATCTCTCTTGGTTTTCATGCATTGAACGATCTTAATTATACACATGAACATGCAGGTTTAACAGGATTAATGAGGTAAAACTGAGATCATAAGAGTAGGGGGAAGACATATTAAAGAATGAGAGGATTGTTATGTTTTTCAACAATGCTATACTGCACTCTACATATATTATCCTTTGGTGAGGAACTGTCCAATTATCTTACAGGGGAGTTCTTTAGAACTATGTGTCTCAATGAAGTTCCTGTCCTCCTGATTCTCCAACTGACTCCAGAGGATCCAATCTCAGCTTGGATCTGGCTAACAGAAGTAAGAGATCATCTTGGTTGAGCTAAACTAAGCCCAACCTTGGTGACTTTTGGAACCATAGCCCATCCTGGTTACTATGCTAGAAAAGACTCACCTTTTTCATCCCACTGATGAATATGCTAAACTTTATCCTTTCCCAAGTATATTCCATTCCAAATGAGATCATCTTTTTTACTTTCATCATATTAGAACTCCATCAAACCAGAAAGGCAAGAAAATAATGGACAGTTCTATGGATTTTAATTTTGGTAAATTTTTACTACTTTGGTAAGCTAGATATAAAACCATGAAGGATGATCCATGGAAAAAAGTTTTAAAGTTTTAATTATAACCGTAATGCTGAATATCTCACTAATAAGTATTGAGATTGCATTTGCAGATTTCTCAGCAGGTAAATTTTGCAAGGCAGGTGCCACAGGATGGTGCCTGAGAAAGCCAGGTCTATGGCGGCCGAGAGTGAGATTTGTGAGCGCATGTTCTGTACGTGATAACAATCTTTAAGGGGAGAAGAAATGTACTGGGATTCATTTTGTAAAGGTAATCCAAAACACCTCAAGGCTGCACACGGCTCTTAAGTCGGCTGAGAAATGAAGTGTGACATTGCCAAGTTTCCATGTGAAAATGATTATGTTTGCAGATGGAGAGAGAGCGAACTTAAATTACCCTATTGTATCTGCTGGTTGACTGACACTCCGTTTTGCCTAATTGAGGACATGTGCTGCCAAACACTGAGTGCCTTCTACTTTTTGATTTTCAGAAAACTGCTTGGATAATTCAAGTGTGTTGTTGTTGTTATTGCTTTGTTTTTGTTTTGCTTTTTTAACTTCCCAGCAAGAATCAGTCATATGCTCACTATTCATTGATATTCCCCTGTTACAGCTTGGTTGTCATCCAGGATTTTCGGACTGATTGGCTCTGCACAGCTTTTTCAAATGAGTGCAGACTTCAGCATCCACCTCTTTTTGTGTCTTTCTCATGAGCAGCAGACCAAGTGCCCGAGCTTCTCCTGGAGACGTGCTTATTCCTGCATAAAAAATATTTAGGTAAACCTTAAACTGGAAGCTGGTATCTCACAACATGCCTACTGTCGTGTGCTGGGAGAAAATGGTCTCTGTCTCATAGAAAAAGAAATAAAAAGATAAACTCAAGAGAGGAAAGTGAGAGCTGTATACTTCAGGAATAATTTGATATACAACACTTCCTAGATGTTTGGAGGTATTGTTATTTAATCTCAGATTTCTTTCTTTCCTTCTTTTTTTCCCTGCTGCTTCAGATGTAATCTAATATATATATATATATTTTTTCTAATCCAAGTAGGTTTAATTATTTTTATAGCATCATAGACATTTGCATATAAATGATACATTAGGAAAAAGAATACTCTCAGAAAGTCATTGTGCCTGGTTTGCTACTTTCTCCTCCATTCTATTACTTTAAATTCAGGTGATACAATCTCTCCTTAAACTTCTCCCAGGATTACTTTGCATTACTCCTTATTTGTTCCTTGAAAAGCTTCAGCAGATGAAAGGTTATTTACTACCGCCCTGCACTCGCTAAAACTTAATAGGAAAAATACTTGTAAGTAGCACAGTGGTATCTGTCAGAGAGGCCATAATTTGGTTTCAAAAGCTGTCTGATCCTTTTTCTGTTCCTCAGACTCAGCCAACTGATTCAAAATTGCACCTTGGTGACTCTCATGGACAGAAAACCAGAGCCTATAGGTCCTCAGCCTTTGATTTTTCCAGAAGGGTACTTCTAAGGGTAGGAAGGGTCTCCCTGGATGGTACAGTGGTTAACGTGCTCAGCTCCTTACCAGAAAGCTGGAGGTTCATGTCTACCCAGAGGGGTCTCAGAAGAAAGGGCTCTTATAAAACCTAAGCTGGGCAGTGCTACTCTGACACACGATCGAGCCGATTGGATGGCACCTGGGTGAGGACAAGGGCTGTACACTCCTCACCCTTGACTTGTGCAGGAGAACTAAGGCCAAGCGGCATTTCATCAGTTCCAAGAGAAAGGAAGCACCCGTTAAATGGAGCCTCCAATCCTTCTGATACAACGCTGTAGTGAGGCGTGTGAGAACCGGAATCGACCTCTCAAGTTGCCTTGCAGGGCATCGTCAGACCTCAAGCAGCCACCAGAGGACTGGAAGGAGAATTCCACCAGGCGGTACTACGGTACTAGCCACTCCATGGGTCTTAGTTCCATTGACCCTGATCAAGTCATACACAGGTGTTGGCAAAAGGACACCTATTTTAATTACCCATAGGCAACAGACGATGTCCAAAATGCAGCGTTTCGACACATCTGGTCCTTCCAGGTTCCTTCGCCAGGTTTTATATTCCAGAAACTATTTATTTCACTGCTGAAAGTTCCCCCCGCCCTACCCCACCCATCAGAAGCTGGGTCCTGAGACATGGGCAGTCGTTATCTCAGACTTATACTTAGGCTTCAGGTGGGGAGAGAGGTGCACAGGTTAGGTGCAAAGCCCAGAGGCACTAGCAGGGTCCCGGGCACAGTGCTTTCTCTGTTGGGCGGGATGTTCCTGAAGGGGTGTGATCCTTCAAGAAAACCACAGCCCTGGTTTGGGGGAGGAGACTGTTTCAGTAACACAGACACTGCTGACTCCTCGAGTCTCCTTCCACCGCCACGTTCTCGGTAAAGTCAGGGAGGGTTTTCAAATGCTTCTCTTTTCATACTCCTCTTTGTTGTCAAGCATGTGAACTAAAATTCCAGACCACTAGCAGATTTGTTGGGAAAGGGACTCTGACTCTGTTAAACTTACAAAAATAAATTAAAAAAAAAGGAAACACACAGTTCTCTGGCCTCCTCTATGCTGTGCATCGTGCCCTGGGCTCAGACTTTACATCATCTGTGGATGGTCCTGCCCACAGAGCACAAACCAGGCTCTAGCAGCACTTTTGATTGTGCCCGGGTGGCTGCTGGGTTGCTCACGGGATCTTTTTGGCTTTTCTAGGGTAGCAGTTATATGAGTGTATGTGATTTTTCTCCTCCCTGCTTGTCATTTTCGTTTAAGAGCTTACTTATTTGTGATTCCCCTGTCTTAACTCTGTGCCCTCGGTGCCTCACTTACACCACGCTGGAGAATCCGGTGACATCGCTGACCCTCTGGAACAAGTCCTTTCCGTCTTGACTCCACCTAGGTTCCAGATGGGGGCATGGTCTGTCACATGGGTCTCAACTTTCTTGACCATTGTACTTCCTTGTCTGTCTCTCTCTCTCTAGCTATCTATAGTTACTTATACATTTTTCTTCAGGCCTTGTCTCTACTCTCCTGAGCTCCTCTGAACAGTGTATCTGACTACAGTTCAGCAATGAATAGTGCACCATGGGAGGTGTGCCATGGGGCTACCCTCCTCTAGTTGCCTGAGCCATGAGTAGCTAGACATCCTTCACACTTCTGCCTTCTCTCTGAGAGTTTCTGGATGGCGCGTGCTGTTACAGGTCCGACTGGCAGTGAAGGAAAGATCATTCAAACGCACCTGAGTAACCATAGAAGAAAACCTGGGCTTCCTCAAGACCCCAACCTAGAACACTGATGGAGCTTGATATTTCTGTTAGCACTAGGTGGGCTGCTATGCATCAGTTTTGATTTGTAAGCAACTGGAGTTTAGGGCTTTTCTTTGGTTTACCATCCTTTTATCAGTAAAATTCTTAACTGTATTTCTTTAGAGTATTGAAAAGTCAACAGGCTACTTTGAGGACTAAGGTGTGCCTAATATGAGGCATGGGATTTTCCATGACCTCTTCTGTATGTGAAAATTGGGCATTGAATAAGGAAGACTGAAGAAGAATCGAGGCCTTTGAATTGCTGTGCTGGCAAAGAAACACAAAGGGATCAAGGACCGATGAAAGGGCAAACCCTTCCATCTGGGAAGAAGTGCAGATGGAGTTCTCCTTGGTGGCAAAGATGGATCAGATTCTTTCTTACATACATCGAATATGTAGTCAGGAGAGAATAGCCCTTAGAGAAGGACATCATGCTTAGGAAAGTCAAGGGGCAGTGAAAGACAAGAAGGCCATAGACAAGATGGACTGACAGAGAGGAGACGACAATGGGCTCAAGCAGAAGAAGAAATGTGAGCATGATGCAGGGCTGCGTGGTGTTTCACTCAGTTATGCACAGAGTCCCTCTGGGTTAGAAGTGACTTGATGACCGCTCACAACAAAATCAGTCAGTACTATGACCAAATATAATTCCTGAATCCCAGAGGCTTTTCACAATCTCCCCACAACCCAGCCACTAACTGACCCCATAACTGAGGCAGCTCTCTAAATGCCTCTCTACTTCCACTTACAAACCACATGAAACATTTCCCCCTCAGAAGCCAACATGATTTTTCAAAAGGAAAATCACATCCAATAGCCCCACACTTCAAACCTCATAGACTCTTTATGGCTCAGGAGTCTGGCCGCTGACAAGTTCTCAACGTCACCCCCGGCTTGTCTTTTCTCCTCCCTCACAATCTTTTCTTTCTGTTTCAGGAACAACAGAAGTCTGTGCCACTGAGTCTTTGCAGTTACTGTTCAATCTGCATGGAAGCTATGTCGCCCCAGATCTCTCCTTCTTAAAATCCAGGGCTAAGCTCATAGGTCACTTCCTTTGAGCAGAATCCTTCAATGACCATTCAGGAAATTATCTTCTCCCTCTGTCACTTCATTTCTTCAATTAACCTGATATTCACTGAAGTTTTATTTTCTTATCATTTCTTGACTATCTGCCTTTATCCACAAAGAGATGTATAGTCTTTTCATAGCTAGTCTCTGGATACTTCGGGCCTAGATCAAGACCAGTTTATAAATTGACTGCTTGAGAGAAAGCTACTTCTTTCCTGAATGACCTCGATCACTCTCATGGTATCTCTCCTAGACTTGAGTATTAAACTTTTCAAGGGCATGGGCCTAGCTAAATACTTGGCTATTGTGTTCGGTACTTGATTACTAACAGAAAAGTTGGAAGTTTGAATCTACCCAACAGTGTGGTGTAAGAGAGAACTGTCAAGCTTTCTCTGTAAAATTAGAGCCATTGCAACCTCCTGGGAGGTCTGTTCCACACTGCAGCACAGGAGATCATCATGAGCAGCACACATTCAATAAGGACTGGTTTTGTTTTATGCCTGGTGCTCTAACTCAACTTTCTTTTTTTTTTTTTAATCCATCAGAATGTTTATATGTATGTGTGTATAAAGCAGAAGTTTAGTAAATATTTATTGAATTGGATTCACTCCTACTCTTTCTATTGTTAAAGAAAGTTGAATAGCAGATTTAAGTAGTGCACTGTAGAATCAAAGGGAATTAGTAGCAATTAGCAAGGGCCTCAGTGTGTGGGTGCACAGGTATTTTCAGGTAAGAATTTTTATATGTGATTGTTTCTAGATTTCCCTATTCAAAAGTGCCATCTCTACAGAGCCTGCCAAGAGTTGCCATCAAAGGAAAGAAAGTCAGAGTGGCAAATAATTGAGCCAAAGAATAACCTTTTGCTTTCGCAGGACTCACCAATACTTACAGTGTGTCACAATTCCTGATCATTGGTAGGAAAGAGCATAGCTGGAGGCTTCAGGGAGGAAGACAGCAGCCTCCAAGTAGAACATGAGGGAAAAAGTGGAGAAGAAGAACACTAAAACAGAGGTTGAGGTTCAAAATTTAACTTTCCAGTCAGCCTAAGGAAGATATGAAGAAAACTTTCCAGTGGTATTGCTAACTGTGCTTTCTATTGCAGGTAAAGAAAAGGTACTCTCAACCCTCTGTAATGTGTAAATTGCTTTTAGTCACTCTCCCCAGGAAAGCAAGACAGTGTCAGCTTGAAAGTTGTTAGGCTGCCAATCCTATTGTCAGGCAACTCAGACATTTGAATTCAGATGTGCTGAGATTCCATTTGGGGGTTTTCAGTCACAAATCCCTAAAATATAGAGAGACCTCAGGCTACAAAAAAAAAAAATCTTAAAAGAAAAAAATATTGAGTAAGGTTCACACATCAAATCTCTTTTCAAATATATTTTAAGAAACTCTGCTAACAGAATTCTGAAAACAAGTCATAAATTGAGGTATTCAACAGGTGAAGAAAAACTGTCATCTATTGTCATAGGAGAATCACTCTGGCATTTATATCCAACCAGTATTTTTTGTTAGGCAGTAGCAATATCATAGGCTTAAGAAGTTAGCTGTAGAGTCAAAGGCTGGGCCAGATTCTGGTTTGGTTACCCATTATGTCAACTTGGCATGCCTGTGAACCCACTGCTGCAGACTTGATTCTGACATATAGAGATACTACAGGACAGAGAAGAATTCATCTCCTGGGCTTGTTTCCAAGGCTGTGAAACTCTGTTTTGAAACTTTTTGGGGGATGATTTGAGTGAAAGTGTATAGAACACATTGGATTTCCTTTCAACAGCTACCGAACATTTTGTCTTGTGACACTGATTGCGGATCCTCACAAGGCAAGGGCATACTTCCCTTCCTTGCGTTCATTTTGCCATTTATCCCTCCCTGCCTTCTGAGCTTTATCCCTGGGCAAATGCTTTCCTTTTGATCTCTCTTGGTTGATGGGGCTATCCACTACACACACCCCTGGTGTGATTGTTACTAGGAGGGAATGCAGATTTAAGGTCCCCCCTTCCTTAGTTCTTGTCTCCTCAAGAAAGAATTCAGACAAGAGGTAGGAAAAAGACTTTAATGAAGTGAGCGAGTGAGTATGTATGTGTTGGTCAATAGTTCGAAACCAACAGTTGATCCATGGGAAAGTTACAGGACTTTCTACTGTGTAGGAGTTACCCTCTTGGAAAGTCACATGGGTCAGTTCTACCCTATGGATGACATCACTAGAGTCAGCACACTGACTCTATGGCAGTGAGCTTTTTTGAGTTCTGCTGATGTGGTTTGAGCAAATCTGACAGCTTTCACTGGATAGATAGTCAAGTTTTAATGCCACTGACAGCTGGCCTTTTGCTATTGACTGGCTTGTTGTAGCCTTTGCAATTTCCCTTTCCAAGTAATTCACGTGCACCTACAGTTCATAGTGTGCATTGTCAGGGTTTTGGGCCAGAGCTTGGGCTGTGATCTTCCAGCCCATCTCAGTCTACTCCCTTACTGCCTCTCCCTCTGCATCAGGAATTCCTCCCCTTTGGAAAACTCTTGACAAAGAAATGTGTCTTCTCTGCCCTTCACGTGCCTTGGGCATGGAATTCTTTCATAGTTTCTCCTCCCTGCCTTGCCCTGGATCTGTCCAGCCTTGCTAACATGATAGTTCACCATGTAAACCTGCCTGATGATTGACTGCAAGGTAAGGCACTGGGTTAAGCGTTTAGTTCCAGGCTCAACAGGTGCCAAAGAGCTATATAATTTCCGGGGTTCCATCAGTCTCTCCCAGACTGCTCTTCTTAGTTCTATAATGTTAAGAATTCCACCCTTTCCCCCAGACTATTTAGGACCTCCTAGTGTAATCTCTGTTTCAGAGCCCTTAATAATAACTGGACTCAGAGTCCAGCTCCAATAGTCCTTTGAATTAATTGATTGCTTTATTACTTACTTTTCTTTATTCTTCTTTAAAGCTGTAAATCTGTAAGGAAACAGATGGTCACACCTCTCTCCTGTGGAGCAGCTGGTGCTTTTGGACAATTGATCCTTTGGTTAGCAGTCAAGCACTCAATCACTGTGCCACTGCGGCTTCTTGGCTAGACTATAACACCTACCTCTCCATTCAAACATGAAATTAATGTTGCTGTCAAATTGTTAGTTAGTGTGGTTAATATCTAGCATTAATTGATTTTAATTGAATGAGATTATCCTTGATAATGTAGTTGGGCCTCATCCAAAGAGTTGAAAGACCTTAAGAACAAAACTGAGGCTTCTTAAATGAAAGAGAAATTCTGCCTTAGACTATCGTGTCAGGTTCTGCCTGAGAGATTCCAGCTGACCAGTCTGCCCTACTGATTTCAGACTTGTCCCTTAAAACCTCAAAATCACATAAGCCAATTTCTTGAAATCTTAGGTATGCCAATTCTGAAAAATACATTTGTTATTTCCCCTATTGATTACATTTATATAGATAATCCTGACATCCACATCGATAACCATGTTGCTTATGTATATATCTTACCTTCTCTGTGCCTCAGTTTCTTCCTGTATAAAATAAGAATAGCAATATTACTCACCTCACAAGACCGTTAGTCAATAATCCATGCTTTTGTACCCTTGATTAGATTATTAGTAATTACTAATAGAAATGCTATCATAATATTCGGCATATGGTCCTTAGACAAAACACCTTGTGATGAATTTTCTTAATTATATCGTACCTATTGGGGAATTATAAAATCTGCTAAGGAGAAATAAGAGTAAAGCAAGTTAACAAAGATTGAATGTCAAAGGCCAACGCACTGCCGTTGAGTCTATCACAGCTCACAGTGAATCTAAACGGTAGAGTAGAATTGCCACTGTGTGTTTCCAAGAGTAAAATTTTAATGTACGTAAGAAGCTTTATCTTTCTCCCAAAGGTGTCATGGTTGTTGTTAAGTGTCTGAAAGTCAGTTTTGACTCATTGCTACACTCTGTTCCACAGGCCTGTTGAAAGCACTGTCTGATCTACAATTATTCCTATGTTTGAACCCATCAGTGCAGTCAGTGAGTGACTCTATCTTGCTGAAGGTCTTCTTCTTTTGTCCTAGCCCTCCACTTTACCATGCATGATGTCTTTCTCCAGGGACTGGTCTCTCATGACGTGTCCAAATTGGATGAAAAGTCTCATTATCCTGTCCTAAAAGGCAAATTCTTCTAAGATAAACTTTTTTATTATTTTGGTTGTCTGTGGTACTTCCAATATTCTTTTCCAGCACCACAATCTAAATGTACCAATGCTTCTTCAGTTTTCCTTATGCAATATCCAGCTTTCATGTGTATACAGTGATTGTAAATACCATGGCTAAGATCAAAGGTGCCTTGGTCTTCAAAGTAGCCTCTCTGATTTTCACACTTTAAGGAGGTCTTGTGTAATAGATTTATCCATGTCAATGCATCCATTGATCTCTTTTTTTAATTAGTCATTTTATTTGGGGCTCATACATCTCTTATCACAATCCATCTATCCATCCATCCATCCATCCATCCATCCATCCATCCATTGTATGTCAAGCACATTTGTACATCTGTTGCCCTCATCATTCTCAAAACATTGTTTTCTATGTAAGCCCTTGGCATCAGCTCCTCATTTTTTCCCCTCCCTCTCTGCTGCTCCCTCTCTCAAATCAGGTCTTTCTAATTAGGAGTCTTTGAGTAGATTTGAAACACTACCTTTTTGATTATAGTAAACCCTTTGGGTCATAAGTAAGAACATTGTTGCTGCTATTGAATTGATGTTGCTGTTTTTGATGCTACTCAATTGATTTCTGCTCACAGCTACTTCATGCACAGTGTACTGAAATATTTTCTAGTTCCTTGACATTCTCATAACCATCATTATGTTTGAACCTGTTATAGCAGACACTCTCAATTCATCTCTTTGATGATCCTTTTACTTTCCATTGACCCTCTACTTTACCAAACTTAGTGTCCTTTTCCAGGAATTGTTTCATCCTGAAAATGTATCCAAAATGCACCATCTTCACTTCTAAGGAATATTTCAGTTGTACTTCTTCCAAGACAGATTTGTTTATTCTTCTAGCAGCCCATGGCATATTTAATATTCTTCAACAGCACCATCACTCAGAAGAATCTGTTCTTTAGTTTTCCTTGTACATTGTCCAACTTTTGAATGCATATAAGCTGATTGAAAACACCATGATTTAGTCCAGGCTCACCTTAATTTTCAAAATGGCATCTTTGCTTTATTAAAACTTTAAAGAGATTTGGTTTCTTGCAGAAGATAGATGAAAAAGTTAAGGTCAGAATGTATATCAGAAGGGACTCTGAAAATATATCTATATGCACATCAGCTAAAGTAACAAGAAGGAATGATCAAATAGTACCAGAACAGAAGATTCCAAAGGAGCATCCCATACCCAAACCAAATTCACTGCTTTCCAGTCAATCTCAACTCATAGGAACCTCAAAGAGATCCTAGATAAGTGCACTATGAAGCAGAATTGCTTTTATGTCATTGGATTTGATGATCCCTGGAGGTATAGTGGGTTACATGTTGTGGGCTGTGTATGGCAAGTTTGGCAGTTTGAAGCCACTAACTGCTCTGTGATGCCTTCTTTGTCTCTGATGATTTACAATTAGGTAAATACAGTTCTCCTCTGTTGTATAGGGTTGTTTTGAGAAAGGGTAACTAGAGAAGACCAGGTAAAGTATCATAATGAAACATGCAAAAACCTGGAATCAAAAAATTCAAAGGGAAAAACATGCTATGCATATCTCAAACTGAAGAAAAACATCAAGACTTGAATTGTTATACTGAAGAATTCTAAGGACCAAATATTGAATGTTACTGGAAGTATCAAAAGAATTGGAAGGAATATAGTCACTGCACCAAAAAGAATAGCTCGAAGTTTAATCCCTTGAGGAGGGGCCATTTGATCTATACCATATTGAAGGGAAAAGTCCAAGCTATACTGAGGCATTGGCAGAAAATATAGATCTAGGCAATGACAGAATACCAAATAAAGTGTTTCCACATGTTCATTCTTCTAGGCCATGAAATCTGTAAGACACCTGCTCAGACAACCACATGTATAACCATTTCAAAGAAATATGATCTAATAGAATAAGGACATTATAGAATTATATGATTAGTCTATCATATATATAGCAAAAACAAGTAAAATTTTGCTGAAGATAATTTAAAAACAAATAGAGCAAGTTAATGTTTATTGTATATTATCACACATTCTTTTTTCATTTGTTATTTGCTTAAACAATGTGTATTGGACTTCTATTTGCATCTTAGGTGCTAACTGCAAGGTTTGTGATTCAAGCGCATCAGTCATTCCTTAGTAGAAACATGGGATATCTGATCCTATACACATTCAGTTTCATAAACCTTATATATTGTCCTTATGTGTTGGATTTGATTTGATTGCAGTGGGTTTTTATGTATGAGATACAGTTTTAGATGCTAAGGGTATAGAACAAAATAAAGATTTGGTTTCTCTGAGCTTGAAAAATGTATTCTAGTAGGAGAGATAAAAAACTTAACACAAGGCAAACTATGGATTGTGTGTGATATTGGGATCAGTTCCTTACAGCAGAATATCATGAAAAAATGATCGAGGGAAATTTGTTATCACATAAGCTGCAACCTGAATTATGAAAAATAATAGTTTTGCAAATATCTTGAGGAAGATCATTTCAGGTTGAAAAGAAAAAAGACCCCTTTGGTTATATCAGCCTGAAACAATAAGAAGACTGGGCAGGAAGTTTAGTTGGCAAGAGAGGCAGAACTCATATTTTTATAGGGTTCTGCAGAACATGATGAGAATTTTGAGTTTGTTTTACATGTATGGAGTTTGTTTACATGTTTTACATGATGCATTCTGAATAGGGACTGGAAACATGATTATAGATGCTGGGGAAATCTGGATTATAGTGATGTCAGAGAAGGATGGAAACTGAGAAGGTACTGGAATAGAGATGGAAAGGTATGACGACAGCGTTCCATGGATGAGATTCAGGATGGATTAGAGAAGTATAGCCAATGAGACCAACTGAGGATAGTGTGTGAGATATGAAGGAAGGACAGGAGAGGAAAGGATTGAGAAGGCCATTTCAGTGTTTGGATTGATAAATTGGGGAAAATCTGATGCCATTTACTGAGAAGGAGAAAACAGGGAAAGAAGATTTTTGGAAAAGAAAATGAAGAAAAGGGTTAAGAGGGGAGAAACACTATATTGTCAAATAAGGTAAGACATGGTTTTGAGAAATGACCAGGAAGAAATGACTAGCTTGAAGGAAAAAGAAAGATTCATGTGAAGGGAAGTATTTAAACTGAGTCTTGGAGTCTTGAAAATATTCCCATAGCTCAACATGTTGGAAGTGCACATTTTAGCAGAAGGAAATGGCAAACTGAGGCAGAGAAGTACACGGTCCTGGTTGGCAGGTGACTTGGCTTGGCTAATTGTTGGTACTTAGGTGACCTGGGGCCTTTCTTATCAAGGACTTGGAATATTGGTTCAGTTGATGTTGAAAGTTGAAATCTTATGCAGAAGACATAAGAATATGTTACCAGAAGTAATTGGGGTTGTGTTTTCAGAAGACTGCTCTACAAGCTGTGTAACGATGTACTGTCCATCTTGAAAGGGGGCAGGATAGAAGTTGGGCAGGAGTGAGGACAGAAACTTGACATATTGTAAGTACTTAAAATAGCATTTGGCACAGAGTAAGAGGAATGAAATTATGTTCTCATTATCTGGTAAGGAAAAGGGAATGGCCTTTTCTGTTGACGTTCAAGGAAAATTGCTTTAACCTTGGAGATACTTGGGCCATCTTGCAGCCACATGGTACCAGAGAATAAAATCCCATAAAGGAAATCTGAGCAGATGCAGAGTCTCAGTGATAGCTCTGGATTCTCTTAAGTTGAAGAGAATTTAACTAACTGTGAGTCTGTCAGTTGCAAGCAGAACTTCATTCTCAGTACAGCGTCTAGATTTCCTTTCCATTTGACTTCTTTCCTCTCTTTCTCGATTCAGGGGATTCCATGCCTTGTTCAACTCTCAGGTGAAGAATCTCACCATTCCAGAATTCCAGAAAGCTCCACCCAATAGGCCTGCTGGCCTGTTTTTTTTTCTTTTGTGGGGAAGTCAGGAGGGCTGTTGTGATTTCCTTGTTTTTACTTTTGATGTGGCCGTTGTACTCTCTGCCTCTGGTGCAGTGGGCAGGGAAGATCTCTGTGCTCCATTCTGTTCTCATCTCAGAGCCCAGAGCAAGGGCAGCTCCTCCAGACCATTGTCCTGAGCCCCAATAGGCTGAATGAGGAGAAGATGGGCATAGAGGAAAAGATATTGGGGGATTTCAAAAAAGTTCAGAGAAAAATGAAATTAAAAGAGAGTGAAATTTTCCCATGAACGTTTTCAAGCTACCCTCGTATGTGTCAACCAAATCCCACAGTCTTGCCCTCTCTAAAAACAGTATTATGGCTTCTTCACTCATTATTTCTTAAGACTCATCTTTCAATACGATTTTCCATGCACTCATTCCACTGAACTCAGAAAGCCAACAAGGGCTATTAATCTAGGTTTCAATTACAACTTTCTCTCATTATTTTATCCATCTAATTCCTATCATAAGGGCTTAAACTACATTTAGGTATCAATAGCAACTTCTCTACTCAACCAGCTCTTCCTTGTGCTGGAAGTCAAGGAAGAGGGGCCAAATGAATCTATGGGACAATTTTGAGTTATAATGGGAGAGTGTCTCAGGGAGGAAAAGATGGAGTTCTGCTTTGAGAATGACAGAGATGGGGGAGTGTTTCAACCAGGGATCAGTGAGGGGACTCATAGGCAGAAGGGCCACCATTCCAGTGGCAGGGTCCACAATCTGGCCCTGATGACCGTATCCACGTCTTGTTAGTAAACGTTTCACTTTTTAAAAATTTTAATAAATAATTTTACTGGGGTATCTTACAGTTCTTATAACATCTCACACATCCATTGTATCAAACACATTTGCACATATGTTGCTATCATCATTTCCAAAATATTTTCGACTTAAGCTTGTATCAGGTCCTCTTTATTTTCACCCCCATCACCCTCATCTCAAGAGCCCTTGATACTTTATAAATTATTCTTATTTTCATATAATTACACCATCTGCTGTCGCTCTTCACCCACATTTCTGTTGTTCATCCCCCCTGGAGAGGGGGGTGTTGTATGTTGATCATCATTGCTATCTATTCGCCCTTTCTCCCCATTCTCCCCCTACTCTCATGATTGTTCCTGAGGGTTTTATCTGTCTTGGATTCCATCTGTCGAGGCCTCTTAACTGTACCAGTATACATGCACCCCTCTAGCTGGATTTGTAAGATAGAACTGGGTTCATGATAGTAGGGTGGGAGTGGGGTGAGGAAGCATTAAAGAACTAAAGGAATGTGGTGTGTTTTGTCAGTTCTATCCTGCACCCTGGCTGCTTTTTCCCATCCTTGTGACCCTTCTGTGAAGGTATGTCTAATTGTTTAGACATGGGCTTTGAATCTCCATCTGATCCCCTTATTTGCATCAAAGTGGTTTCTTATGGCTCTTCTAATGCCTGATTCTTGACCCTTATCAACTGAAGACAGGTTTCTTTAGTCCGCAGATGTTCTTGTGTCCACCAAACTTGCTTTATTACCAAACTTACTTTAATCTTTGGGTCATCATGGGTGCTCTTTTTTGGTGCCCAATAAAAACCACAATGGAATTTAGTTCCATTAGTTCTCTATTCTGCTTGGAAACTTACCTTCACTCACACTTGGCTATTCTTTTTTCCTCATGCCTATAGCACCCTTACCTTTTATTTCACAAAACATTGCACATTCTGGTTTACTTATCTACTTATTCTCCTCCACTGCCAGATTGTGGACATGCTAAAGGACAGTACTGGACATTCATCATTGTGATAGTCCCAGGACCTGGGGTCCTTTCTGGTTATATTGGACATTCATTAAATGCTTTTTGGATGGAAACACTTTGGTGCTAATTGGAAAATATCTTTGGGATATATGTTAGTCTGGCTTGAGAAATAGTTTCATAAACATTTAGCTATACATAAGAGAGCACTTTATATAAAACATAATTGTGTATTTAGAAAACATTCCAACTTCGTTCAGATAAAGTTCATAAGTCTGACATTAGACCAAATGTTTGATACCAACCTATGCAGTCCTCCTCAGACTCATGAAACATGCAATGACACTGAGTGCAGGATGATCACAGGCCGGTGGTTAGATCTTTGGATACAGTGGCATCATAAGCATCTCAGCACCGACAGGAGTCTCCACGTGCTTTCTTCAGCACCATCAGGGTAGGTCCACGTGGCTTCTCCTTAGGGATATCTCATGGGAAGTCAGCCTTGTCAGTAGAGAGTCACTAAGGGAGTCAGCCAAGGGACAGATGTATCTTCCACCTCCAAAGAGGAAATACTGGAGTTTCCAGAATTCCCAGGTGAAGACCATGCTCACATAGGGACTTCATTGACTATGATCTGATTAACAGACTAGACTCCACCCCTTCACTCTAATCCTCTCAAGTTCCATATTGACAGGAGATTATATAACTCCCACAGGATTTAAAAAAAAAAGCCCCAAACATTTGAAGCCCCTATGGGTTGTTGTCATTGTTGATTGGTGCAGGGTTGGTTGGTGACAATCAATACACATCAAGAAGCTCTGGTCTTTGTTGTCTCCGTGTTCACTTGGATATTAATGGCTGTGATACATGAAGGAACCCTGGTGGCCTGGTAGGTTTCCTGTTGGGCTGCTAGCCACTAGGTCTGTGGTTCAAAACCACCACAGGATAAAGATGAGACTTTCTGCCCCAGTGAATGTTGATAGCGTCAGAAACTCATAGCCTATCCTATCACAGCCTGTCCTACTCCAGCCTGTCAGGTCACTGCAAGTCAGAATGGACTCGGGAGCAGTGCAGAGGTGATCCAGGGGGTTTCCATTGTCAAAATGAAAACAAACAAAAAACACACAAAAATATTGCGATTTGAGGGAATGTTTACAGATCAAATTGGCTTTCCATTTAATGATTCATAATTATGTCGTTCTATGACTTTGCGACATTGATTACAATTCCCACAAGATAACAACACTCACTTCTCTTTTTATCTGTGCTTACCTCTTCAAAGCATCCTTTTTTTCTGCTCTTTATTCCTGATCGGGCACTTCCATTTGAAGAAACGTATACCTCCCTGGTGTTCTTCTTAATCCTATAGACCTGTGGGGTTTTTTTTAAGTGGAGCTATGGAAGTGAGTTTTTCTAGGCCTGAAGAGTGGTTAAGTGCATCTCCTTATCTCTGTCAGAGTTCCAAGTCTGTTTCACTTTATTTTACTTTATGCTTTTGTGTTGTGCTCCCCTTTTGTATACCACTCTAGCCAGGGCCCTCGATAATGAACCCTTTCAGAGTGGTAGACAGTGGTAGTTGAGCACTTTTTGTTCTTCTGCTCTCATGGTTGTAGAATTTGAGATTTGTGTATTCCATTAGTGCTTACTTATTGGTTAATATTTTTAGAAGTATACATAGATCATCTGACCCTTCATCCTCCAGATAGAATTGTGTGTGTGTGCACACCCATGTGCGCTGTCTCATAGAAACCATATCAGACAGAAAGGCTCAGTTGTTTTTAATAGGCCATGTTCTTTTTCATTTGGGGAGGATCACCTGGTCTTTTCTCCTTTGGAGCAGCTGGTGGGTTGGAATCACTAGACTAGACATAAGTGTTTTGCTACCAGGTCACAGAATTGCACCAGCTTACACTGTGGCCTTCTTTCTATGGTGTCAACATTGCTAGGTAAGGAGTTTAGTCCACTTAGGTTGTTATGCCCACAAATGTTGGGCAAGGTCAACCAGCACAGACCCATCAAAAGGTTCATGGCTTGTGTACCTCACTCAATTCTAACAAAAAGAAAACAACTTTATTTCATTCAAAGGGAAAATTACTTTATATAGAAAATCCTGCCCACTCCTGGTTTCTCCTCAGTTGTGTAGACAGAATCTGTTACTCAGTTAGTAAATCTGATGACTTGGAGGTGACTGCTTCTGAAACTGTCTCCTGAACTATCCCCTCTCTTTCTGGAACTCTCTCTCTACTTTCTCTTCTAAGAGACTTTCCATCATATCTCTTGCTGGCCTGGGAAGAGGAAGAACAGAATCAGATGACTATGTGACAGGAACCTGATGACAATGAGGGGAAGAGGTATGGATTTGGGGACAGAGAGACAGTCTATGAAAGACAGTTTTGTCCTTTAATGTGACAAGTTGCACTGTATACAAATGATGTGTATGTGCCTGTTAAGTTCCTTTTTAATCTCCTTCTGCATTTGGATGTTTACTTCATCAGTTACTCATCTGTCTCAGCCAAGGAATTTCAAATGAAGCAGAGAGAAAACAGTGAGTGAGAGAGTTTCTGAGTTTGACAAGCAGAGGGGAAGTTAAAACAACAGTGCCTGGTACTTGTATAACAGTTTTCAAAGTTGACATCTGAGGTTTATGGTGCTTTAGTTAATGAGGTGTTTGAGTGGAGAAACAATAGCACTCAAGTTAAGTTCAATGAAACACTCGAAATATCTTTATGCCTTTTTGTTTTTATCTTGTCTTCCAGGGACAGACTAAGAGAAATCTGTTTCTTGGTGGCAGTATCTATGACAACAAAGTCATGTAATTGTCTTACTTCTATGTTCATGACAGACAACCCTGAGGAACTCTTGATATCTTTCCTACATACATAATTAGGCAAATAGAGAAGGCCTCCCACTCCTGAAAGGAGTTGAACCCATACCAATTCGTCATGGGATCTAAGGGCAAAATTGAAGTTGGGCATAGTCAATCAACCCGAGACCCAAGAAGTAAAAGTTCGGATAAATTGTGTTGTCTTCATAATGGATAATCAATGCTCTGTATTCACAAGGTTACACTCTGGTCTTTGGTGGGAGAAGTTATGGATTTCAGAGACTGCATTCCAATAAAGGTAAGAGAGTGTGAGACTCTGATTCTGCAAATGATTTTTAATACCCAAAGAGAGGGCAAGGCCTGCGGCATAAGAAGGGAAGCAAAAGCAAGGAAGTAAATTCCTGAACTCCTGGCAGGTTTATACAGAAAGCACAAATACCTGTGTGACTGTAACTCAAGGCAGGGTCTTGCCCTTATTGATGGCCTTAAAGTTAACTTCAGTCTATGGATACCAAAACATAGCAGGAGAATCTCAGGGGAAACCAATTTAAGGGAAAAAAAAAACATTTGTGAGTCTTTTCCTGTTTAAGGCACAAGAGATCAACTATTGCATTCTCCTCAAGCCAAATGCTTTGAGTGACACAGATGATCTTACTGGAATTGTCAAGCTGATTTTCCCCCCTCAGCACTTTGAATGATTGAAAAAATGCTGGGTTTTTTTTTTGGGGGGGGGTGTTAATTGCTTTTGTTTGGAATAAATGGTTAAACACATCTTAAATAATCTGAATATTTTCTAGCCCTTGCTTCCATTGGTCTGTGTAGACCCTGCCTCTAGGGCTGTTACAGGCATGGTTGTAAAGTTCAATGCTAACTCAAATTGGGTCAGTAGCCCTATGAAATGACAGATGAAGTCTCTAGGATTAATGTCCAGGTGTATATATTTTTTTAAATCCAAGATACCATATATACTAAAGTATAAGCTGACCCAAATACTAGTCAAGGTACCTAATTTTACTACAAAAAACTGCATTAAAAATGTGCTGAAAAACTCAGTTTATACATGAGTATATATAGTACTTCTGCTATGTCCCAGATTTAGAATCTGTAATACTACATTACAGTCCCTTATGCTGAATTTTCAGAAATAAATATTTGGAAGATGGTGGTAAGAAGATTGCTTTTCATGTGTGCAGGACATTGAAGAGTCAGCCCACCACATGACTTTATGCCATTTGCCTATGGCCTCATCTGTAAAACAAAGTTACTACGACGATGTGGTAAATAGAGTGGTTGGGTAGGTCAGTGGTTCAACACGAATGCAAAGTGCTTAGCACAATCACAGTGAAGGGTGGCACTTGATAAAATTTTACTGCAACTACTGTCAATATGTTGATGATCATGCTAATGTTATGTATGGATTTGTCAGAGCTCTGTAGGTACAGCGAGTCATGAATTGAGCTGCTAACCACAAAGTTGCTGGTTCAAACCCCAAAAAGCCACTCTGAGAGAGATCAAGGAGGTTTTCTACCCCTGGAAAGATTGACAACTTCAGAAACCCACAAGCTGTCAGTCAGAATCTTCTTAAGAGCAGTGAGTGTTTTTTTTGGATATTCACAGGTGTCGCATATTGTAATTGTTTACATTACATGACAACCTCCCATGAGCCATTAGCAATTACCGAGTGAGTTTTGACGCATGAAGACAGCAGGTACAACAAAACACAATTGCCCCAATTTCCGGGACATCTTTGCCATCATTCATCTGCCTGAGCCCATGGGTGACGGTGTGTATGTTGAGTGCCCTACCACCTCGGGTGGCATCCTCTAGCCCTGCGTCATACAGTGTTCTGTTGTGATCCTTAGGGTTTCCACTGGGTCCTTTTTGAAAGTCGATCAGTTGACCTTTGTTTCCAGTCTGTGTTAGTTTGTGAGCTCCGCTCAAGTCCACCTGGGTTGACCCTGCTGGTATTTGAGACTCTGGTGACTTAACTCCCAGCATCCCAAGAACAGGAAAGCCACCAAATATGACAAGCTGAGCGATGAGTGGTGAAACAGCTTGGAATTGTCAGACTCTTAATTTTCTGTAAGTAATTTTGAAAGAGAAGAGCTGTCTTGTTTTCCATCATTTTTCAGTCAATTGGTATTTAGACCAGTACACTGCACATAGTGGCGATTCAGTAAAACAAATGAAAATAGTCTATTTAAATCTGCACACCTATACAGATATTCCAGACTCTGTGAGACTATACAGGCAACAATGACACTTGAAGGGAACATCTCAGGGGATAGTGCTATGTCCTTTAGATGTGACTTCCTTTGAATGTGTGAGTACAAATCCACCATGCCCATTAGCAAGTCTGATTCTGCAAGGTAGATGTCTTGGTGAAGAGCAATCAGCTTGAAAAGCAAGGAGGCAACACGCCATAATATTAGAGAAGTAATGAAGAGGCAAATACTCAGAGAGCATTTGTTTCACTGCAAGGTCACTGTTCATTAATACTAGTACAGATAGCTTATTAACCACCCAGAAAATTCACTTCAACTTTTCAAGCTACATAATACTCAAAATCACTACCTGAATATAGATTAGGAGACATGGCCTTGCTGCACAGAGAGATAAAACTGGTGTAAATTACAAATTTCATTGATCATGAAAGTGGAGATTATCTGACGTACGACCTATCCACCATTATCCTCTGCATGGTCAGTTCATGATACTTACCTTTCCACCCTATTTTTGAAACCTATTAAGAGGTGGTTAGCATTCTAAAAGCCAGCAGGATAAGACAAAAAAGTTTCATCCTGTCCAGTGGGAGTTTTGTTAACATCCCTCCTGAACATTCGAGGTGTGGATTGGCTCTATCTAGATATAGCCCCATCAGCATCTCTTAATCCTTTGGAAAAATCAATATGGGAGACCTAGGTTTGATTTCTGCCCAATGCGTCTTATATAGTCACCACCCAGCTGCTGTTGGAGTCTTGAATGTTGTTATGATGCGAAACTGGTTTCAGTTTCTAGTCTAGAAAAGATGAGGAAATCCCTGGCAACTTTCTTCTGAAAATCAACCAGGGAGGACCTCATGAATTATAGCAGTGCAACTTGCAAACTCTTGAGGATGGGATGGGACTGATTGGCAGTTTGTTCTGCTGAGCATGGCTCACCAAATTTTGAGGTCAATTTAAGGGCAGCTATCAAAGGCAGCAAAACCCACTGTGGCACCTTTGTTTGTACTTGTAGCACTATAAAGGAATAAAATAAGCCCCTCCCCTCTTTAAAGCAACCTAATTCCCTTACACCTCATCCTCATCTGTCAGCTAGTCATACTGTAGTAGCTTTGGAGTTTATGTGATGCTCAGAGTTAGGCCACAGGTATTACAAACAGGAAGCATTTCAGAGGAGCTTCCAGAGTAAGACAGACTAGAAAGGAGGACCTGTCAATTCACTTCTGAAAACTACCCTGCCATTGTAGACCTATGCATAGTGGTGGAACAGTGTGTGATCAAGCTTGGAGTCCCTTAGTTAGAAGGCACTTAAAATAGAACTGGGCAAGGGCTTCCTCCTCAGATTAGGGTTAATTTACTAATGTGAATGGAACCAAGTTTGGGGGACCTTCCTTTGCTGATGTGGTATGACAGAAAAAGTAAAGAAATGGTGGCAAATATCCATTAATAACGAGAACATAGGCTTTCATGACACTCATGATAAATATAAGACCAGAGTGTTTCTTAGCACAAGGAATCAAAATAGCTATATTACCTTTGTTAGAGTTCACCACCACCCCACCCCCCCCAAATTCACAAACTACTACTTAAGACAGAGACTAAATTCTTTGTCTTTCTTTCTTCCAGACTTGGAAACTCTCGAGACAATACCTTTATGATATGTTATAATGTGTTGCTGTTATTGCTGTTACGTGCACCCGAGCAACCACATGTACAAGGAAGCAAAACACTGATAGGGCTACATACTCTTCCCAATGATTGTTCAGTTTGAGCCCACTGTTGAAGCCATAGTTTCAATTAATTTCTTTCATCAGCTTCCTCTTTTTCACTGTGCTTCAACTTTATTAAACATGATGTCCTCTTCTAGGGACTAGCCCCTTCTGATAACATATCTGAAGCATATAAGAAAAAATCTCATCATCTTCACTTCTAAGTATCATTGTGGTTGTCCTTTTTTCAGACAAAGTTGTCAGTTCTGCTGACCATCTGTAATACCAAGATTCTTTGCCAGCACCGCAATCCATCTACATCCATTCCTTTTTGCCTTCTTCTGTCCACGTTGAACTTTTATATTCATCTGAGAGTAATGAATATACTATGTCTGTATGTATATTCTACATATGAGTCAGTCACCAAAGTTAACCTCATTGCTCTTCAAAATTTTAAGGAGGTTTTGGGCAGCAGAATTACCCAAATGCTAAGCAGTATTTGATCTTTTAATGGTTGCTTCCATGAGCATTACTTTTGAATCCAAGCAAGATAAAATTCTTCACCACTTCCATCTTTTCTTTCTTTTTTTTCATTCAAATCATTTTACTGGGGGCTCATCGTTTTTCACAATACATAGATAAACATACTGTGCCAGGCACCCTCACATGTCCACTTCTATTATTGTTCTCCAACCATCTGCCCTTTCCCTTGAGCCCCTAGTATCAACTTTTCCATCCCTTCCCCTCTTCCCTTGCTCTCTCCTCCCCACTAACCCTCAATAATTTATACATTGTTATTGTTCTGTCATATCTCATTGCCCGACCTCTCCCCCCACCCACTCCTTTGATGCCCGTCCTTCAAATAGGAGCTTATGTGTATATCCTTGC
>PVJH01008468.1:64119-85421 GCA_004026705.1 Nesogale talazaci | reverse complement strand
TTTGATGGAGATCACCATCTGGTGATTCCCTGACTGCCGTGGTGTTAAGGACCTGGACCAATTTTGTAAGCTCTTCTAAAATAATGGATGTGTCCTAGTCATGGTCCCCCCTACAACTATGATGTGTTCTTCTGCCGTCAGTCATGAATTCGTGAAGGTTTTCCTTTGTGTTCCTTGCCTTATTGGACTAGCTGCTGACTCTATATCCTCGATGACATTATGCCCTTGTGCTAATGCTCTCCCTCATCCAGATGATACTCTGTTTGAGACTGAATAAATGTTCTCCTTAACTATCTTTGAGATTCGGGGGTGTCTTTTGTACCCTAAGATGAAACCAACACCCTCAAATTTGAGTGTATAAAGTCAAGCTAAAATTCTGTGTGGTTCCTTTCCTTTTCAACAGAGCAGTTCCTTCTCTTTCATTTGCTGGCTAAATTATCAAAGGACTCTTCCCTTCAGCATCTTTTCAGCTATCCAAAAAAAATATACATTTTCCAATGTTACTGAATTCTGATCTAAATATATTGGTTGAAAGATGACAACTCCTTATCATTCAGGACAGATTTCTATCTTGAGATTGAATTATTAAGAAATAATAAAATGAAGAACTTCAGCGGGATTAGAGAAAGAGAAGAAATAAAAAGACAGTGAAATATTCAGAAGGCATTGTGCCCCAGTTTGAATAAAAATATTACAGCATCGTGGACAGATTCAAATGGCTCCATGTTGTGTTTTGAAATTCATTTCCCCTAGGGGTTTGGTGACATGCAGGTTGGACAGACTGCCAAAGTGCAAGAGTGTCGACCTTTCATCAGGGTTCCCACATCACTTTTGGGATGTGACCCAAGGCCAAGACTTCAGGAACATAAAACTCTCTCTCTCTTCTCTTCCTGCAGTTTGAGGGCGATCTCTCTCACGGGGCTTCTGTGAACCCATTTCATCAGATGTATGACCCAAGCTGCTAGCTTGTTACAGTTTCTTGCTGGGAATAACAGTGATCAAGTCTTGTTGATGTGTCAGTCATTGCCCAGGTACTTAAAATACTTTTCAATGATGACCTGGGCACCCCTTCTTCCCCGTTTTGGTGTGAACTTGACCACGCTGGGGAGAGGTTGTGGGCAGATCAGCATTGACTTCTTGATTGGCTCACAGTTGAGCACTCAGGAGTGGTCGACACACAAACCAAAAGGATAATTCAATCACTGTGATAGACATCCACTGGGGCCACTGACTCAATTAGCAAATATAAAAACAAAACTCAAGAAGAGGTGTTTGAAACTACCTTATGTTAGTCTGGGTAGACTAGAGAAACAAACTCATAGATACCCATATGTATATAAGAAAGATATGACAAAGTATTAGTAAGTTATAGATTATCAAGGGTTTATGAGGGAGTGGGGAGCAGGGAGGGAGGGGGGAATGAGGAGTCAATGCCAAAAGTTTAAATAGAAAACAAATTTTTTGAGAATGAGGACAACAGGTGTATAAATGTGCTTGATATACAATGGATGGATGGATGGATTGTGATAAGAGGTGTATGAGCCCGCAATAAAATGTTTTTTTTCATGAAAAAAATAACAGTTTGTAAATTACTAAGGATTCAAGGGGAAGGGGAGGAGGAAGGGTAACATAGGGAGCTGATACTGGGGGCCTGGAGGGAGGGAGCATGAGAGTGATGATGGCAATAAGTATGTAAATGTGGCCTGCATACAATTGATGTTTGTCTGGATTGTGATGCGAGTTGTATGAGCCCCCAATAAAATGATTCATTTAAAAAATGTTTTTTTAAAAAAGAAAGAGGTTTATAGATAAGACCTAATGAATATTGAGAAAACGTCCCAGCCCAGACCAGATCAAGCCCATAAGTCCTATATTAGCCCATATGTCTGACAACAATCTATAAAATTGATATTCAGACTCACAAAACACATGCAACAATGCTGAATGCAGGAACATCACAGGTCAGTGGGTGGGAAGTGTTGGGGATCCAGTGTTGTTGTTAGCATTTTGGCACCGGCAGAGGTCTCCACCTGGCTCCTCCAGCTCCAGAGGTCTCGCTCCATCAGTCTCTCTCCATGTCTTCTCCACAGGGATGTCTCGCAGGGAGTGAACAAAGAGAGTGTGGGTCTCCTGCCTCCAAGGAAGAAATACAACAGTTCCCAGAATCCTCAGACCCACAAAGAGTCCTCATTGGCTACCTCCTGATTGACGGGCTAGACTCTATCCCTACACTCTTAATTCTCAAATTGACACCAGATTATGTATATACTAATCTGTTTAAGGCGACTTCGAATTTTCTGCCTCTGCTCATTCAAGGGTAAGGGTAACAGGTCTGTACCAGATGGAGTATTTCTAAAGGCCTTAAGTTCCTTCCTTCATTATGTATTTATCAAGTGCGCAGGGTGTAGCTAGTATGTAGAAGTCAATGTCTTAGCACCTCCAGGTTTCTATAGGCTGCCCCAGTGGCATCATGTATAATGATAGAATAATGGATGAGCAGAGGCAGAGGATAAACACTACTAAGGATTTGTTTGGTCTGCTGGGGGAGGATACCATAGTTCCTGCATTGGGTGACAGACACCAACCTTAGGACACCTGGGTTATCGCCTCATATTTATTCATGTCTGGGAAGCGGTGCTGCCCAGGCAGAGTATATTCTGTGGTATGTGGGTCCTCATGAAGCCACGTGGCTTTCAGTGAGTTGTTTGAGAAATGCTACTACGTACGCTCCTCACTCTTGGCAGATGTGTCTGGCACACTCATCAAAAGCAAACATGGTGAGAATCGTGGAAGGCAGGGAGGGGGAGCCCCTCTGCCTGAGCCCGCTTCTCGCTACTGTGTAGTTAGGGCAAGTGTAGACATCTTCCAAGGTCTCGGCATTCTACCTTTAATATGGTAGTATTGTCTCAGCTTCCTTTCCACACAGACTGTGGCAGACATGGCTGATTGCTTACCCAGAATCTTTTTCTTACCCAGAAAAAGATTGCTTACCCAGAATCGTCCTTCTTTTCCCGTGTTCCTATTTTGTTCCGGCACCTGTCCTCTGCCATGTAGCCCCGGGAGACCTGAACTCTGGGTCTAAACCAAAGATGACCCCGTTTCTATTGCTTACAGTTGGAGTCTGGGTGAAGATCTGTTTTTTTTTTCTTCTTCAATAATTTAATTGGGAGCTCTTACAGCTCTTATAAAATTAAATACATCATTTGTATCAAGTACATTTGTACACATGTCATCTTCACTTCCAAATATTTTCTACTTGAGCCCTTGGTATAAACTCCTCATTCCTCCTCTTTATTTTTTTTAAACCGTTCCACTGAGGGCCCGATCTGTTTTTAAGAGCACTTCCAGCTATAGGCCTTAATAATTCCTCTGGACGCTGGATGGGAAGTGTGGGAGAGCTGTGCCCATCTGGCTCCCAGAGGTCATGGCAGTGAGTGGAATTGGCAAAGGAGGAGTGGGAGGAGGAGCCAGAACCACTGGAATAGAGCCCACCCGGAAACCCACTTTCAGGTTGTGAGCTGATAAGTTCACTTGTTCAAATTTGAGTGGGGGTCTCTCTTGTTTGCCACCAAAGCCATGGTCATGGCTACAACATTCTATAAAAGGTGCCTTCTTCAGAGACACTCAAAGATCCCTGTCGGAATCGGTCTCCAATCTGGCTTGCCCTTTGCTGTCCTTTTAACGTCTATTCGGATCGCCTCTGGTTTGCCCCTTCAGAGAAAGGCTCATCGTACCCTTTGCTTTCTCCCTACTGACGTACTGGGTCATATGTCTCGCTCCTGACCACAAAACAAGAATGTGGTAGTTATATAATCTGCTGTCAATTTGAGAGGATTAGAAGTGGAGGGGTGGAGTTTAGCCTGTCAATCTGGTTGTGGCTTGATGACCTTTTCTGGAGGTGCTAAGGAGATAACTAGCTGGTTGGAGGCAGGGCCTGGCTCATTCCCTGGGAGACGTTGCAGCTGACAAGACACATGGAGCTAGTGCCCTGAGCTGGAGGAATCCCGTGGAGACCCCTGCCAATGCTGAGATGATTTTTCCACCCACTGGCTCCACAAGATTTCCCACCCTCTGGCCTATAGTCTTCCTGCGTTCGGTGTCATTGCATGTACATTGTGAGTCTGAAGAGGACTTTATAGATTGGTCTTGGACAGACCGTTAATGTTGGACTTATGGATTTGAGCTGGACTGGACTAGGCTGTTTCCTCATTATACAATTGCCCTTGTATATAAAGACCTTTCTTATACACACATGAGTGTCTCCATGAATTTATTTCTCTGGTCTACCCAGACTAGCACAAAGCAGGTCAACCCCACCATCCTCTCTACGGGAGAACGATGAGGTTTTATGCTCCAGTGAAGATTGACAGCCTTGGAAACCCACAGAGGCAGTTCAACACTCTTGTATGGGGTCTACGTGCGTCAGAATGGACTCACTGGCAGTGTGAGTGAGTTTTGCTCTGCTTGCCTCCCAGGGATTCTAGGGTTCAAGATCAGGACCTTGGATGTTCAGCTTGCCTGCTTGAGACAGCCAAGCAAGCATTTCCTGGGGACCCCCGTTTCCAAAAGCTCTCATTTGTCCCAGGCTTATGACTATTGCTGGCATGGTGACCCTGCCAACCTCCAGAATCTTCCAAGTGCCATCCGTCTGTCCCTCTTGGTTATCCTGTGTAGATCAGAGAGAAGTCATGCTTGGTTTTCACTGACTGGAGTTTCATAAGCACCCTGCCCAGCCTTTCTGTCATGGCTCCCTCCCTTCCGTCCCCCCCACCCCGACTCGGATCTCCAACCTTGTGATGAGCATCTCAGCTAGTTCACCCAGTGTTCACCAGTCTCTCTAAAACATTGCGCAGAAGGGTAAGGAGAAGAGGTGTAGTGGTCTGTCCACATTTTCCTGATCTGTTGCTGAGGCCCTGGATTATTATTTATTTTATATTTTTTAAAGGGCTTGCACACTACCAGTATCAGAATCACCAGAGATGCTCGTAAAGAATGTAAATTTCCAGACCTGCTCTTCTGGGAGGAAGTTGGGGAGCTCCGTTTTTTCATAGCCCACCCAAAAACCCACTCTGTGTCTACCTCAGCACCGGATACTGCAGAGGCCGTGGGCGAAGGGCACTGGAAAAGAGGCAGAGAATGATGAGGAGGATGGGAGCAAAGGGAAGCAGGCTAGAGAGATGCTTCAGTAGAACAATGCCCAGTGGCTGCCTCACATGACAACGGCCATTTGTTTTCCAGTTTCCATCACTGTCACCTTTGTGGATCTACTCACCTTTGTCACCACCGTGATTTGCACCCTGGCACAAGCAGCATCACAATGTGACCCCCCCTCTCACAAATCATAAACTCCGTGAAGAAGCACAGCAGGGGATATAAAATGCCCAAGATCTAAAGGTCAGAGCAAACTTTTATAAGCTAGAAAGTATAAATGTCACTCACACAAAAAAAATTTTTTTTACATAAGTCTTTAGTAATGTCACAAACATGAAATACATTTTCTGGATGCCACCCCTCACCTCCCAATCCACCCCAGTCCAGATTGCTCATTTCATGCTTTGTGGGGCTTGAGACGTGCTTCCCAGCGAGGAAGCGCAGTCAAGCTGCCCCACTGTTCTCAGAGAACATCCTTTATGTAGTAAGTGACATGACAGAATGCAGATGGCAAGGAAAATAATGACTCTAACGTCTGACTGCTAACTTCATTGCGAATCTAATTTAAGGAGAGCTCAGACATAGCTGGGGAAGGGAAAAGCTCCCTGCCAACTTGGTCTTTCTTGTGAAAGCACCGATGGACAGAAATGCAAAGTTTATTCTAGAATGTAGATCTATTCCAAGTACACCTTTGACAGACCGCCAACGCTCCTCAGATTCACAGCCAGTCCGTTTGCTTTCATTCGAGCAACAAATCTGAAGATGCCCTGTCTTTCAAATCACCAAGCTCACTGCCTTCTTTGCAGTCAGACTCCTGGTGACCGTACAGGACAGAGCGGACACGCGCCTGTGGGGCTCTGAGACTGTTCTTCTGTATGGGAATGGAAAGCCTCATCTTTCTCCCAAGGTGGATTAAAACCACTGACCTTGTGGTTGGCAGCCCAACACATAAGTCACGACGCCAAAGTATTCTTCATGCTCAGGTTGCCTGCGGACAAGTGAAATGACTCTGGGGTCTGAGACACAAGTCCATTTTTGGCATCTGGGCAATGGACAACCAAAAGTCTGCTACTACAAGGTCAGTGGTTCGAACCTACCGGCCTCTCCACAAGAGATAGATGAGGCGGTTCATTGTCATAAAGACTTAAAACCTTGGAAGCCAAAGAAGCAGTCCTACTCTGTCCTTCAGGGTTGCAATGCGTCTGAATCGACCCAGTGGCAGTTAAACCTAAGAGTTTCTGACTAGCTAGAGATGGAGACCACAAATTTGCATTTTGAAGTCTCCAGGAGCCCCTGATGCTGTCTGCCTGCAAGATCAGACTTCAAGGGACCACAGTGCCACCCCAGGCTAGGTGTCTATCTCTTTACTCAATTATTAGCATTTATAGTATGTGGCCAGGTGCCAGACTCAGAGGAAGGACTTCTCCTCCCAGGTCAGGATGGACAGACCTGGCTGATCATGGTCATCAACTGGGAGTGCACGTAAGTAAACATGTTTGTTAGCATTTAATGACAGCTCTGTACAATCTACATCTCCCCAAGAGAACCTGAGCACATGCATTCATTGTACGTTATCCAAAAGATTCCAATTGACTTTGGGGACTGGAAGTCATTGTCTTAAGATGACGCAACTTGGGAGTCCATGTATCATCTATATTTAATATTGTCATCTGAAATTCAAATGTACCCAGACACCCTGTAGTTTCATTTGCTAAATCTGGCAGCCCTACCTATGCCCCCATTTGCCAGGAACTTGATTCCTCTGTGCATAGTGTCCGCCTGTTCATGTTGTTGATAGATTTTTTTTAGGGGGGGCATCACTGCCCTCTGGTGGGAGTAGGAGGCCCAGCCTTGCTCCTGGAGAACTGCTGCTGGATTTGAACCACCAACCCAGTGGGCCACAGTCTCACACACAACCACTATGCCACCGAGGCTCAGCCCCATTGTTGATAGATTTTAAATGCTTCAAAAAGTGGCAGGACAAAGAGACACATATGCAAACTTGACATGTGGGTGAAGACAAGAAAATGAAGATGCTTCTTTAGGAAAGAAGTTTTACTAATTTCTTACACAGGGAAATTTTACTAATCTAGGCAGCAGAAATAAAAACAGGAGAACAAAAACCAAAGCACTGTCTGCTAAAGGTGTTTTACTAGACAATTCATCAATTACATAGTCAAAAGAAACCTGGGGGAATAAAAAGACAACCAAAGATGTGATTCAAATGTTCCAAGTGAAGCAAAGGCAATTAATTTCAAACAGGCATAAGCTATGCAAATGTGAATGCTTCAAGGTGCTGAGTGAAAGGTAGGAAAATCTGTATCAGGCTTCATACCTGGTGCTTCAGGTGATTTGAAGGTTGGCCAGCAGCGGCGAGAGAATGAGGCTTTCTCCCCCTCCTGTTTGATTGAAAGTTAAAGAGCCTACAGATGAGGTGCTCACAATGCTTCAAGGAAGAGAAGAAACATCACTCTCTCCCCGCTCCTGAAATCAGCACATAGTTCCTAAGATGCTATATGAAAAAACGGGAACAAATCATCCAAACACAGAAGAAGCAGGCACTGACTGTAAAGACAAAAGGAAACAAGAAAGATGAACTGGAAAACCATTGTTCAGAGTAATCATCATGGATGATGCAATTCCTGTGACAAACAAAGGCAACACTTCCTCAAGGCACCCTCGCCATCCAGCCACTTTGCTCTGCAAGATTGTAAGCACTTCAGGTTTTGCAAACCAGTCTCTACTGTAAATCCCACCACTGTAATGTGAAAGCAGTCATAAACAGTACGAGGGAGTACTCTTCCGAAAAATCCCCCCCACCCCAAAGCTATGTATTTAATTTTTTTGGGGGGGGGAGGGGCATCACTGCTCTCCGGTGGTGGGAGTAGGAGGCCCAGTCCCACTGCTGGAATTGAACCTCCGTCCCAGTGGGCCGCAGTCCCGCACACAACCACTACGCCACCAGAGCTCAGCCCAATTTTTTTAATAAAACATTATCACCTTCAAAATACTCTCCATTACATTTAATAATCTGTCAAATCTGCAATTCTGTTCTTGGAAACATTTTTCAAACTCATATTTGAATGGCTGACAACACCCTCCTCATGTTTTTCACTTCTTCTACGTAGTCAAATTGCTGTCCTTTTTATTCACAGAAACAAAAAGAAGTGTCGGGATCAAAGTCAGGTGAATACAGTGCATGGGGCAAGAGAGGCATGCTGTTTTTTGCCAAAGACTGGTGAACTGGCTGCACGAGCAAGTGCATTGTCATGGTGGCAAAACTAGTCTCTTGTCCACCACAAATCAGGCCTTTCTGGTCCCACATTGTTACACAATATTTTCAGAACCTCTAAAAAGATAGAGTGATTAATAGTCTGACTTGGTGGAATGCACTCCAAAAGCACTAACAGTCGACATTTTTGACTGTTTGAGAAGTTGATGAATGTCCAGAATGAGGTTTGTCATCACTTGACATTTCACCTTTTGTGAAATCAGAAAACCACTCACATACTTGAGTTTCTCCCATAGTGCTGCCCTTGTAAGTTGTGTTCAACATCACAACAGTTTCCACAACATTTTTCCTCAGCAGGAAAGAACATTTCATAGCCACACACTGTTCTCTTAAATTGGCCATCATTAAAAATGAGGTTTGAGTGAAAATGCTTTGACAAAAAAAGTTCCCTGGGACTAGAAAGCACTTTCCCAGGTAATGCCACTGGGTGCACTAATTCAGAGGGAGTTAGTTGAAGCTCACCTATGAAAGCTCCACCCAGTGGGACTTTTTCCATTGGTGGTGGTGGGGGGGAAGAGTACCCCCTCATATATAAATGAATGGACATGACTGTGTTCCAATAAAACTTCATATAATAAAATAAGATGTAGACCAGATTTGGGGCCAACCTTTGTCACTGGTGAATTCAGATGACATGCAGGATTGTCAGTGTATTCCACAGAGTCCTAGCATCCTAACAGTGGATGCACAAAAGGACAAAAACAAGAAACCTGACTCAACTAACGCATCTCTACATATACAAAGACCAAGTGCTAAGGTCACCTCTAAAGTGTCAAGCAGGAAACATATTCAGTGTTCTAGAGACATATACATGATGCACACTTGAAATTCTGAGACTGTGTTATAAAAGCAGAAGAGGACAAGGAGGCCAAACATGTTAGATGTGTAGAAAGGGACGACGGTTGGATTGCAGGTGGAGAGTCATCTTGCCAGCGTTCAGCTCCCAGTTCATGTTGTCCCAGACACAACTAAACAAAATACTGGGGTCTGCACTATCCTTACATTAGGGACACTTGGTCAATGCTGGGGGCACATTATGCTTTTAGATGTTATCTTCCCTAAGCCAGGATATAACACCCACGATGCAGAACATATGACTTCCCTGACCTCCTTGAGGACATGGGTAGATGTCACACAAGAGACATGCAAGTACACTGTATAATTTAAAAGCTTTATTTCCCCTCCCACAATTAGCAAGTGGCTTTCACAGCAGTTCTCTTCTGCCACTTGCCCTCCCCGCTTCCTATGTCCTTGGTGGGGAAACGGCGTTTGCATCCTGGGGAAGGGACAACTTTCCTCTTCATGCTCTGGGCTGATCACGGAACGGAGAGGGTCCAACCCAGCAGGGGCTGGGAGGGGTCAAGAAGTCCTCGCAGCGGAAGGCCTGGTGAGGTGGTGGCTTTCTAGTCTGCTGCACTCCTCACGGGTTGGAAGGACCCTCCTTGCAGAACTGACAACAGTGAGCCAGCCACCCACCCCTCACCAGGAAACCTGGAGGCCAGACACTCGCCTTCCTCCCAGTTCTCTGGCCTCACGCCTTAGCCAAGCCAACAACTGGCTCTGCACGCGCTGGGCCCCCATGTGCCCTCTTCACCAAGTGCCAAGCTGGTCTTTACTCAAAAGTTCACCACGTACACGGCTTGTAAGCAGGGGTGGCTGAAGACGGGTGTCTGCCCCTTCGAGGGAGGGTGGTGTCATAGCCAGGGAAGCAGGAAGACCCCGACAAGCACTGGCAGGTGGAGCACGTGCACGCTGCCACCAGACGTCCTCTGAGCATGCATGACCGCGAAGACGGCGTTGGTGTGATTGGTGGGCAGTTCCACATTGCAGATCATTCCTTCGCAGCAAGACCGGCATTCCTGTTGCAAAAAGTGGGAGGGGAGGCAAGGAGAGCTGTTTGAGTACCAGGAATAATAATAATAATAATAACAGGGAAGAGATAAGACAAAGAGAAGCACCCTCATGTCTCTCTATAGACAGAATTAGAGATGCTCTCCAGTCTACACTCCCCACTGTGTGCCCTCAACACTCTGGCTGGGAGGGGAAGATCCCCTTGACAGTCCCATTCTAACCGAGGTTCCGTGTGCCAGACCCAACCAAAAGCAAGCAAAGACTGAGGCAGGCTGCTGGACTGGTTCAACTCAATTTCTAAACGCTTGTGAGGGAAGACACGGAGGCAAAATGAAAGCTAAGAACTTTGGGGATTCATCATTGATTTTCCTTTTTAGAGGATAAGAATGGCGCTCCAGTACCTAACACCTGATCCTATCACCAGGGCCTCAATGGCTTACTAATGAGGGCTGCCAGTGGTAAAACGGGGAGGGTCTCTTCCAGCACCAGGTTACAGCTATTTCTAAAGACCCTATTCTCCCATGGCTGTTACCCATGCATGCCCTTTATAGTGACTTAACCTGATGAACCTAGATACTAAAAGAGTCTTTCAGGCTGTCTAGGAAAGATGAAGACCTGTACCACTAGGTCTGAGATTGTGGCACAAGCAGTTGACCCTTGACTATTAACCTAGAAGTTTCTGTTTCAAAGACAACCATGGATACTGTGAGAGAAGAGCCTGGTAATCTGCTTCCATAGAAGCTGTGGCCAAACAAACCCTGCGAAGCAGACATGGGTGGTGGTGGTTGGGGAGGTGGGGGGGATGGGTGTGTGTGTGTGTGTGTGTTGAACAAGGCTCTAGACCAGTGGTTTCTAATGCTGGTTGACTCACCTTGGGGTACATAAAAAAAGCAACCCAGATGTCCAGGCCAGAACTAAAAGCCACTGATGTCAGAGCCATTGCTCTGAACAAAGCTCTTGAAACCAACACTCTTCCAAGTTTTATTTTTGATGTCCTCTCTAACATTTCAGCATCCCAGGCATGTAAAAGTATAAAATGCTTGTTTAGAACGATGGCATGAGAGCATGGAGGAGACCCAGGGATCTCAAATGCCTCTGGGAGTTCATTGTACTAAATGGAGGGTCCTTGTCCAGCACTCACTTCTTGTCCTCTACAGGAGTCACTGTACACCGTGCTCCTCTCCCCAGGCATGGGTCTAGGGCAGTGCTGCCATGCCCTCATGAATCGTTTGCTCTTGGGCCACTGAAGCAAGCCTCAGAAAATCCTCTAGAAGTCCAAGGCTTAAGCCCTAACTCTGGATACGAGACATTGCTGTCATTTGCTGGTGACCTTCTTTGATATGGGCAGTGTTCAAAGTCTCTTTGGTTCCCCTTTCCTTGATATTAGCCACGGGTTGCCAGAAGAACAAACAGGTCTGTGTTTTACAGGCAGCTGGTCACTTTTGAGAAGCAAGGATGGCAAGACTTCATCTCACGTCCTTGGGCGTGTTATCAGGAGAGCCCAGTGTCTGGAAGAGGACATCACACTTTGGAAAGTGGAGGGGCAGTGAAAACAAGGACGTTTCTCAACGAGACACCTGGACACCCCCCATGGATTGGAGCACAGCCCGGCTGGTGAGGATACGGTGCCGGACTAACCAGAGTTTCATTCTCTGACCCAGGGACTCACGAGGCGTCAGGACATTTTCAATGAGCCGGAGCAA
The DNA here is from genome assembly GCA_004026705.1 of Nesogale talazaci. Taxonomy (NCBI): domain Eukaryota; kingdom Metazoa; phylum Chordata; class Mammalia; order Afrosoricida; family Tenrecidae; genus Nesogale; species Nesogale talazaci. Next base: position 73,424 of record PVJH01008468.1, on the reverse strand, counting down.
CTGCAACGTATGGAGTCTCCCCTCAAAGCGTAAAGAAGTTCAGCATATTACTTATCCTTCCCGACATCCCCATGACACACAGGAACCTTTCCACAAGAGACAACTTGGAATGAAACGCTGTCAAAGTCGCTTCTCACATGCACGATCCTTACTGTGCGTTCAGAATCCAGGCTGTGGTGGCAGCCAACAAAGTGGCATTCGCTCTTGGAGGCGCACTTTTTGGTGATGGCGATGCTCCCTCCTTGCCTGGTGAAGTGGTGGACTGTCAGACAGTACTGCGTATCTGCACAGGGGAGAGAAGGGGGAAAGAGCAAGACCGCTCCGTTTTCCAGGTTACAAGAAACAAGGAAGGTCCCTCAGCAGGCCCTTCAGAAAGGACTCATATTCAGGGTGATCTGAGGTTTCCACCCAAGACAGTTGGTGACAGAGAACCTGGGAGTTTGGGAGTGGTGTTTTTGAAGCCCACAGCTTCTGACACATCTGGATACTCTGAAAAGACTACGAACGGGCAACTATCCTTTGGGGCCACAGGAGCTAGATGGGACTTTCTAGTCATTCCAGGAGGCACAGGCTCGGAAACCCCCTGAGCAGTTCTGTTCTGTCCTCTGGGGTCACTATCAATCCAATGGCAATGAATCGTGCCATCCTTTGGGCCAGCCTAAGCTGAGAACAAAACTGAACAAATAAAACAAAACGTGTGGGAACCTTTTCATCAGAACCTTTTCATCGCCCTGCTTCATTCAAATGAAAGGGGTTCCTTCTCGCAGAATCACATATCCTCGAACTCCAACATAAAAGGAAAATCATGAATTTAAAAAGCAGTGGACCCAAGCATTTGTCTTTCCATTTCTCTAAACATTTGCTTCTCATATATTAATAGACCCTGTGCAAGTGCTCCAAAGTACACCTCTCCATCACCTTCCTTCCTCATCTCGTCCTCACTCACGCGCTGACTCTTTCCAAATTACATCTCTTCGCCCACTGACTCCCATTTCCCTTCACTGTTTAACTCTTACGTTCCATGTCACTCCCCACCCTTTGGTAACTAGGACTTCTAGCAGGGGTCTTCACAAAGTGTGTGAGGGTTAACATGGAGACAGAAGATCATGGACTTTTTACACACACTCTTTGAAGGCTCCTCATACATGGACTTATCCTTCATTCTTTAAACATTCTATTTCCATTTCTTAGGGCCGTTCCGAGAGAGTCATTTCCTTCAATATTCTATACTATTCTTCTCTGGTTCAGCGACTCTTCTAAAGGTATTTTGAGAGAAAGAAATGCTGCTTAATTCATTGAGCAGAGACTCTAGCAGACAGGCAGGCTCTAGCACAGGAACTACCTAGAGGAAGACTGGGGATACTGCAATGCCTCTGCTGCAAGTGAGCAAAGCCATGGGAGATCCTCTTAGCTTTGCTTTCCTTGTTAGTCGCTTGATGGTATTGAATTTTCTCCTATTTGGTCAAAGAGAGGCTGGGTGAAAATAAGGGAAATCCTCAATGAGAAGGACTGACACAAAAGCCACAATCACGATCCCGATCCTGCCGATCATTAGGTAGATGAGGGGGCACAGGTGACGTGTCATCCTGTTACCCAGAAGGCTGCCGTGTGCTGGAGCTGGCTCAGTGGCAACTGCTAGCTTTACACAGCTCTTGTAAGCTTTAGATAATAGCTGTAATAAATCTACTAACTCATGCATTGAGTTGATTTAGACTCAATCTGGCTGGCCCTATCAGGAACTGACCCTCCTGTGAGGCCAGACATCGTTCCACAAGCAGATATCCTCATCTTTCTCCCTTTGAGTTGCTGGGGGATTTGAACTGCTGACCATGTGGCCAGCAGCCTGACACTTAACCCACAACACTAGAAGGGTGCCCTACATGAGGGAGAACAAACATATATTGCTGTGTTCCTACCCTCCTCGAAAGAAGACTGCGAAGAACAGAACGACTCATTGATAGTTTCACTTTTGAGATGGAGTCACGAAGACAGAGTTTCTCGCTTATGGTCCTATAAGCAGAACCTGGTAGAAGGTAGACTCTGAGGACATTCTCTAGGGTTTCTATTCATAACCACAAACTATTTGTGGCAGTTACATACTCTCCCGTCAACTTGGAAAGTGGTCGTCTGGCCTGTCAATCAGATCATGGGCAATGAGGCCTCCGTGTGGTCATGGCCTCTCCTGAGGATTCTGGGGATACCCATCTTCCTCTCTGGAGGTGGGACACACACTCTCTGTTTTGTAACCCGGGGAGACATTGCTGCTGACAGGCCACATGGAGCTGCGCTGATGGCAGCCTAGACAGGGTCACTGTGAGTCAGAATTGACTAGATTGCAGTGGGTTTGCGGTGGTGTGGAATGGGGTGGGGGAGCAGTGTTCTGCCTTTTAGTATGCTGGCTGTTAATTCAAACTAGATGATGCTGTAGAGTGCGCTACAGAATGAACTGACTGATGAGTTTGGAGGGAAAGGAAACAACAAAACGCTGTGAAGGCATTTCCATTTCTACACCAAACAAAAGAAGAGCTGAAAACTGGTCGTGGCCTGCATTCATATAGATGTCACACATGCTAAAACAGCTCGAAAATGTCAGAGGAGACGCCAGGGTAAATGAAACAAGAAATGTCATTCTTGGCATCTCCTGTTACACAGAGAACCTCTTAACAATGCCAGCAGACCACAGAGGAGAAGCTGTCGGATAAAAAAGAAACCCAAGATGACAAAGAACACAACCTGCAGGTCTGTTGGCCTCAAGTAATGGTTGACTATCACTCCCCCAAACAATGAGAAAGTGAAAAGTAAGAAATTACACCTTCCTTCTCATTCTAAGGTGGCTTGTGTCTATGGGCCCTGACTGGCACGTGGTCCAGGATGCCGTTCATGCCATGCTGGAATGTGTTGGTGGTGCACGTGGAACTCTCTAAGGGTCAGGTTTCCAGGGAGGTCATGATAGACTTGCTTTGCTGCTACCCTCTCCACCAAAACCCAGACTCATTGCCATTGAGTCGACTCCTATTCCCAGCAACTCACCGCAAGGGTGGAACTGCACCTGTGGATTTACGAGCCCTTCACTCTTCACAGGAGTAGAAAGCCTCATCTGTCTGGAACCCCTAGTGGTTTCTAACTGCCAATTTGGGGGCCAGCAGCCCAAGGTGTAACCACTATGGCCCCAGGGATAGGATGTCCAAAACTGTGATCATACGCTTTCTCCCATGGAGCTGTGGCTGGTGGGTTGAAACTACTGGCCCCATTGTTCTCAGAAGAGCTCACCACCACTGTGACGCCAGGGCTACTTAATGAGCAAGGCAATCTGACTGTTCCAAATAAGGTGGCATCACAATTTCCCAGAAAGAAAGGTAAGGGTAGACCTCAACTGGTCGTGTCTAACCCTGAAAGGATTTTGTTGGCTTGTCATTTGGCTTTTCTCTTGGGCTTAACATCTGAAAACTTTAAAAAAAAAAAAAGTACACTCTAAAATCTGAATATCCAGGCTTCTTATTCCCCTAGTGTGGTTGCTACAAAATTTCATGTAAACTTGATAAATAGAATGTATGGGGTGGAGTCTAGCCTGTCAATTGGGTCATAGCATGATTGATGTCTTCTTGTGGGCATGGCCTTCTCATGAGGATTCTGGGAACTTCAATGCTCTCTCTGCTACATCATCCTGTTGACAAGCCACATGGAACCACACGGATGGCAGCCAGAGTCCCTGGAGATGCTTCTACCACCACTGGATCCACAAGACTTTTGACCCACTGGCCTGTGATCTACCTGCATTCAACAACATTGCATGCGTTGTGTGAGTCTGAAGGACTATGGACTAGCATTAGACATATGGGCTAATATTGGAGGTATGGACTTGATCTGAATTGGGCTGGGATGTTTTCTCAATATTCAATTGCTCATTGATAAAGCTCGTTCTTATACACAGACGAGTGCTTCTGGATTTGTTTCTCTAATCAACCCAGTAGCATTTTCAATCCGAAATCACCCATCAGCAAATCCTGTTTCCTTTCCTTCCAAATTTTCCTACATAGTAAAATGTGTGACCTCTCTCCTCCTTGACTCCAGCCACATTAGGCCAATTCATCACCTTCCCTTACCTGCAGACAATGCCCTTCTCATCTCCAACAATCCATTCTCCACACCGCAACCAGAGTGATTTTTTAAACACAACAAGTACCACGCACTCCCTACAGTAAAACCTTCTATTGCCTTCCTGTGACATTCACAATGGAGTCCAAACTCTATCACAGAAAGCAAAGCCTGTGCTTGGGTCCTTGCGTCCATCTCTGATCCTCTCTCCATCTCCCTCTAAGCCTTAGCAGCCCTTCTCCTGTTTGATCACTGAACAGATTAAACGTGGTCTTGCCTCTTGAAGCCTTCGCATTTGCTCTTCTCTCTTCCTGGATTGGTCTTCCCACAGAACCCCTTGAGTGGGTCATTCAGCTCTTAGTGCAAAAGTCACCTTCTATGAGAAGATTTCCCTGACCATCCATCCATTATGCTAACAAATCATTACTGTGTGCCAAAAGGGGGCCAGGAGCTCACTAAGCAGGGGGGATACTCCAGCAAAGAAAGCAAAGTCAAGGGCTAGAGTTGGCTAGAGTTGCCGAATGAGCAGATGAGTTTCCCAAGTATCAGTGTATATTTCCAGGGGACAAAAACTTTCCGTTGCTTTAGCCAGCCAGCCAGTCTGACTTTTCCAGAGGTATCATTACGCATTTCTGAAATTCTTAGGATGCCTGCGCCAACATTGTGGTCTTTTTGTTCTCCCGAGTACATGCCATTTAAGAGATTCTTCCCTCCAGGCAGACATCAGCTACAAATTGAGGCTATGCTACCAGTTTTAAGTTCTCTCAAGAGAGAACGGTGCCTGGAGAGCTTTGTAGAAGAGATTTCTCCATTGCTGTAGACCATCAGCAGCCTGTCAACATGCTAACCCCATTCCCTGCCATTGAGTTGGCCCCAACTCGTAAATGACCCTGTAGGACAAGGTGTTACCTGCCTCTGTTTGTTTCTGAAACTGCAACTTCATAAGAGTAGAACATCCCATCTTTCTCCCCCAGAGCAGCAAGTGGTTTTGAACTGCGGAACTTGCAGTTAGTAGCCTAACACATAACCACTACCCCACCAGGGTGCTTATTAATCCCAGCAGGAGGCCTAAATGCAGTGGGACACTTACGTTGTGGACACCATTTGTCTTCTGCCCATCGATTGCAGTTATAATTATCCCCTGCATTTTCACAGGTAAAACACTTGAAGCTGTTTGGAAATGGTGTTGCTTTAAAGAGGGGGGGAAAAAAATAAAGCGAAACCTTAAGGTTAACCAGACAAAAACATCAAAAATCCGACACAGCACAACATTAACATGTTTTTATCATACCAAGCAAAATTCACAAGCCATCAATCATCCTGCGACTCTCTGTTCCTGAGGAGCTAGTTCTGTACGCCAGACTTCAGGCACTTTCTGTATTTCCTTTCCTCTAAGTAGTTCCCCTATCGACTTTTGCTAGAGTGGGGAAAGACGGGGGCAGTGGTGTTCATTGGCTGAATTCCTAACCTCTCCCTAGAGTGATTCGATTCCTCATGGGTACCCCGCCTATACAGGTCACACACACCTGTCAGTGGAGGTCTGTTTGTTGGTAAGATGCTGAACCTTCCAGCCTCTTCAAGCCCAGGAAGAAAGGCCTGGTGATGTGCTTTTGAAGATCAGCTCATGAAACCCTAGTGCATCATCACCACCATCTGACCCCCAGCCGATCGCAAGGAGGGCACAGCATGGAGCAGCATCTCTTTCCATTGTGCTTGGGGCCGCCTACAGTCAGGGGCCAACTTCAAGGCCACTAACAACTTATAACAATGACAACAACTCCAGCGTCTCCCGTGGCAGATTCACAAGATCACTCCATTATGATTTGGGAATAAATTAGGAGGTGAGGGTGCTTGAGCCAATAGTTCCATAGAAGGCCTGACTGCATCCTCGAAAGAACTTGACTCTGATTTGCCTGAGTTTGAATTCTGCCCTTACCAAAATGTTGTGACATTTTTTTAGCTCTCAGAAAATAATAATTATGAAGATTCTCAGCGGGGAATGAGGATTAAATCGGAAACTACTTGAAATATACTGAGCAGAGGCCCAGGCACATCAAATCATGCTGGTTTCCATCCATACCTGCTCTCACTATGGCTAACTTTAAAACCACAAATAAGTACAGTACTCTTACTTGATATATGTCCATTAGAATACACCAAATATAGATCATATATCTGATATTTGATATACGTCAATTCCTCAACCACAAATGCAACATTTTATAGAAGACCAACCCAAATTCTTTGCCATTCAGTTGACTCTGACTGACAGTAGGGCAAGGCAGAGCTGCCCTTGTGGGTTTCCAGGCTATGAATCTTTATGGGGATAGAAAGTTCCATCTTTTCTTCCAAAAAGTGCCTGATGGTTTTGAACTTCTGACCTTGTGCAATTTGGAGCCCAAATTGGAGCCCACCAAGACCTCTTGAGACATAGTATGTGGACGGGAAGTCTTAGGCCCGGACACTCAGCCTCAGTGTGTGAAGGTAAGAAAGGATTCCCTCCAGATATCATAATTGTAGGATAATATGTAATAAGTCTGATTTGAGAGCACTGGCATGTCCTTTTGCTTGCCAGTTTTTAGCCTTGCAATTTGGGATGTTAATGGACAGTAAGTAAAACATCAAAAACAACAAAAACCTGACATTACTGTATGGGCCAGTGTCAAATGCTTTGTATAAAACTAGTGATGCTTTTATTTTGGGAGCAAGGAACAAATCGAGATCAAAGTCTATCTCAAACTATCCTAATGGTAAAAGATGTGGTCATGGTCGAAAGTTGTGGGGAGGGGGAATATATATATATATATATATATATATATATATATATATACATACACACATATATGTATAACTTTTAGTTTCTGCATCAGATATATGCAGTTGCCATGGAGTGGCATCAAACAGATCCCAACTCAAAATGGCCCTGCAGGACAGAGTAGGACAGCAGCACTGTCCCACAGGACTTCCTAGGCTCTCCTGGGGAGGAAGGCCCAGCTCTTTTCTCCTCTGTAACCTCTCTTGGCTCCCCATCACCAATCTTTCCATTAGCAGCTAACGCTTAACCATTGCACTGTCACACTGACCCACACAACAAGAGCAAAGCACAAACAAGAGCAAGTTGTCAGACATTGTAGTACACATGCAACTGCAGCTCTGCTTTGCCTACAAACACCAAGGCATCAGATCAGTGAAAGAAGGGAGGGAAAGAACAAGGGAAAGAGGGAGGAAGGGGCCCACGTGACCTTTTAGTCAGCGCTGACTCAGACACACTCATTCTCAATGCTGGTGAGTGAATGTCTAAAGTACTAGGACAACCTTTTGCTTTCTTAATTCTAGTCCCTCGAATCTAGTGTAAAATTATCAAGGAAAGAAAAAATTAATTTTAAAGATTTTAAATAAAGCATTATTTGCTTGTGATTATATATATATATATATATATACACACACACACACACACACACACACACACACACCTATAATGTTTAATGGGAAGGTAAGAGGCATTAAAATATAATGTAAAAAGAAAACAAAGGTTGCAAAACTTGTCTGGTCTTAGAAAAAGACATATATAAATATATATGCAGAGTAACCAAACTCATCGTCAGCAGGTCAATTTCAACTCAGAGCAACCCTATGAGACAGGGTAGAATCGCTTCTGCTGGTTTCTGAGATTGGAACTCCTCAAAGGAGTACAGAGCCATTCTTTCTCTTGTGGAGCAGCTGGTGATTTCAAACCGCTGACCTCAAGGTTAGCAACTTGATACATAACAATATGCCACCAAAGTCATGGAAGGAAATATTAAAAAATGTAAACGGGAGCGCATGATGAATCTTGGGGGTATAAATACATTTTCTTTCTCTCTGCACATTTACTAGTTCTTTGAAAATGTCCATAATGAGCATGTATGATTTCCTCCCTTTTAAATTCAGATTTTTTCCTCTGAATAAAAATGGGTGTATCAAACCTTGACGGCAACAAACCACATGGAACAACTCATGAACAGAGAGGTCCACAGTTCAAGTCCGACTGACTCCCCCCACCCCCACCCCAAGAAGTAGGTGCTACAGAGAACAACAAAGAATCTACAGGTTGGGGAGAGGGGCTGGCCTGCCATGCCCACACAAAAGCAACCCCAGAAGGAAAAACAGAAAGTGAGGGTTTAGACCCCATACTGGCCATCACGGCCACCAAGCTCTGAGGATGCATGGAGCTGCTAAGGCACAGAGTGGACTGTAGGGCCGACAGCAGCTGGAGACATGATGTCCCCTCTCTGGAGCATACCATGACGGGGGACACATGGTGGGGAGACAGTCCGGTCTGAACACCCCACAGTGGGGCAAACCAAGAAAGGAAGATAACAGATCAGCAACATGAGCAAAGCCCAACCACTAAACCCCTTAGGGGCCCCCCCAAATAAACTTCAGGCTAGAAGGGGCAGCTCCCAGAAACCCCCCCTCCCAGGACTGGTGGGGGAGATCAGCATAAAGATCAGCGGACAGACCTACAATTAAGTATGCTTTTTCGCTTTGCCTTGTTTTTGCTAGGTTTTTCTTCTGTTTTTTTTTCTTCTATTTTGTTTTTGCTTTTTCCATTTTTATTCACTCTTTTCTTTTTCCTTGGTCTCTTTCATTGTTGTTTGGCCTACCTGTATATGATAGGCATGGGAAGCAAGCCCCAGCAGAAAGCAACAGGACCCATGGCTTGGGAGAGACTGGATGGAGGAGAGAAGAAATGGGGTAGTGTGGTGAAGCAGTAAGCAAGCAACACCATCGAGAGGGGAACAACTAGGAAATTAAAACCAACAATGAAGAGGATGCAGAGATCCAGGTGGAGCAACAGCAATCTAGCTCATAGGAATTACTCAGAGGCAGAAGGGTGAGTGCAATATTGGGGCAGGAGAAAGGTAAAAGGAAACAGAGGAAAGATTTAGGAGACAAACTATGGATAAGAGGTATAAACATAGTGGTGTGCTTATGTAAATATGTTAACTCATATAAATAAAGAAATCAGCCTCTGTTAGAGTTATTGCATTTATTTACATGGCATCGAGGAAGTGGATGGACTTTTGGCCTCTGCTCAATTTCTCCCTCAATGCATGAATCTGGCATTCTCTGATGCTCACTTTCCCAATACAATCATTAAAAACAAAATGAATGCAAAAAAAAATATGATGAAGAAAATTGATGCTGCCCAGCTACCAAAAGATTTA